>JAOSBN010148216.1:0-24505 GCA_027563595.1 Erythroxylum suave | reverse complement strand
AATTATTTTCATGTTTGCAAGGACTCAAATTCACATGCATGTATGCTAACATTCCTCTGAGCTTGAAATTACAAATTATCTAACTCTCACATTGCTATTCTCTCCATTATTGAAATCCGATTTCTAAACTTTAATATGGGGATGGGATGTTACAGATGACATATAGTCATCTCCCACAGAGATGAAATTAGTTAATATTGGATCAAAAAATGAACATGGTTTAACTAAACGGTAGATTTTAGAAACTTTTCCAAAATCAAAATATTACAGAAGGGTAACCACCAAAATTAACATGATTTTAATCCATACATGATACAACATATGGAAAATAAAAAGTAAAAACAAGGTTGGAATATTACCAACTCCTGGCTACAGCTTTAACTCATCACTGCTGTGTCCTTAACCAATCTAATCTACTGTTTCTTCTCCATGGATAGCTTGGTTAACAAGATCCGTTGGTAGGAAAGGAGAAGAAAAATGAATAGCAAACCTTTTGCTACATTCAGCTAGTTGGTGGAGAGAAAAAATAGAGACCAAAAGTTACACATTCATTTTTTAAAATCTGGAAAAATGAATTGTGCAAAAACCTAATTATCCAACACTTGGACAATTTGGGAGAGAATAGAGATTGATAAAAAAAGCAACCCTTAATGCTTTTAATCATGAGAATGCTAAAGAGTTATGCGTTTTTCTATGCTATCGCCTTATTCTTTAATCAGAAAATGGATTCTAGAACATGTTGTATGTTTCTATCTTTACAAATGGAATGAGTTATTGACCCCTCCAGTACCACCCTTCAATGTTATCCATATTAAAGCCAACCATTCATTAGTATAAAAACTAATTGAACTCTCTCCATCCAAGTTCAACACTTGGATGGTTTTGTGAGATAACAGATAGCCAGCGCACCACTTCAAAGGGTTGCACATTTTCTATCCTTTAATCACACTTGGACGTTAGCTACAATATCATCAAGCTCATTTAAGCTGTTTTAAAAAACCAGCCAACAAAATAACTTAAAAGAGAAACATGACAGAATTCTACAATGTATCCTCTCTTTTTTAATTTTAATTCAATTAATCTAATTAATTAAATCAAAATCCAGCCCAATATTAAAAGTTCCTTTGGGCTTATAATTAACAATTAGTTAGTGTAAGCCCAACATTTAATTATATGCTTAAAACCCCCATTTAATTCACTCTTAGTCAAATTGTTCTGATCTTATTGGCCTGAATCCAATTCACCCATTTCTATCCAAATTGTCTCATTTTCTTTCCAATAACCTCCATTTAATTTTGTTGTTTTCCTTGATAACCTTCGTAGAAACCAAGTGGGGAATATAATTTGACTTAAATAATTCAAGCTCCAATAAGCCCGTAATTAATTTAATCTCATTAGAATTAATTTCAACTTATAAACCAAATGTCATTCCACTAAATATAGTTGGTTGCACTCTTGAATTACTTAAAATTATGAGAATCCATGTTTCAATATTATTAATTCAATGTCCAATCGCAAACACTACTATGAACCATATTATAGCCATCTATACAATAAAAGATAAAATTACCATTTTACCTTTATGTTGGTTTTTCTTTCTAAATCTCCCGTTTCATTCAACATGGTGATTAACGCATAAAATCTAATCTTGGTGTTAAGATTTGATAGGTAGCTAGTCCATCAAACTACTGCCGCAGTTTAATCTCCAATCTCCATAAAACATGTAAAAGTGATGATATCCCTATAAACTCTTTATTTGAGCGAATTTTCTATGATGCATGTTTCAATTAATAATTCCAACATGCGGACACTGGATTGATACCTTGTAAAAATCCAATATGATCATATCAAGAATTACAATGAAACACACATGATTTCAGCACTTATTAAGATTGTGGTTCGTAATAAACAAATGATAAGGTGTATGTTTCAAGATTAAAGTAACGACCTACTTTATTTTATAAAAACATACATGATTCTTGATTCATTTAGAGCCAGTACAGATAGTCAACTGTTATCATGATTTGAAACTCATCATTCCCTTGAAGTAAACTTCTTTACTTACATGGAGTTAAATCCTAATAGTACAGTCTAAACTATAATCAAGAGGGCAACTTGATTATTTGACTGTGAATCAATTAATTTAGATTTTAATAATATACATGTTTCCCATACATCTTCATTTATATGTATATTACCTACAAAAGAACCTTTGGTACCTTAAGACTAGTTATAATATGCTCACACAAATAAAACCAAACTCCTTTTTTTTATTAATAATAAAAATTTTCATTACGATATTGTAACTAGAAGAAAATTAATATATATGTAAATACACTTGCTTTTTAGGGCACTATATTTACATAACCCTAACTCAACTAGTTTGTGTTGTCTTAGATAAATATTTTCCCCCAACTAAGGTCACTAAGATCATCAAGGAATTACAAACTACCAACAAGGTGATGGGGAATCGATCTATGAAGCGTGGGAAAGATAGAAGGATTTGTAATGGAAGCACCAACATCACAACTTATGTAGGGAATTCTTGTTGCAAACATTCTATAATGGGGTAACCCCATATACTAGAGGCACGATTGACATATCTTCAGGACGATCACTGATGAGAAAGACGGTTGATGAAGCGAAAGAGCTAATAGAGGAAATGGTGAGCAATAGTTACTTATCGACGAACAAGCAGAGTTGACAAACTAATACCTTCTAAAAGCAAAAAGGAATTGTGGCTATCAATCAAATGACATAAATGCAAGTGAAAATTGATAACTTGACTCAACAACTCAACAACATAAAGGATTCATCCTAAGCATCGGTAAAAGCTATGCAACTTAAGTGTGAACTCTATGGACAAATGGGCCATGATATAGTAAACTGTTATTTGACAAAGGAAAGTGATCTAGAGCAAGTGAATTATATGGGAGCTCAATATGGACAATGGGGGGCAATAATCCCTACTCGAACACCTATAACCTTGGGTGAAAGAATCATCGTAACTTCTCTTGGACGAACAACGCTGGAGGACATTTTAGACCTCAAAGACAATCAGGCTTCCAAGAAAATAAACCAAGCTTAATGGAATCCAAGTTAGATAAGATATTAGATAAAGTTAGAGGCATGAAGGATGCAAACAGGAGGCTTGAAAGCAAATTCGAACAAGTGATCAAGAACGATCCTACAGAAAGTTCATTAAATATTTTTCCCTTATTTCTAGACCATTGACTCATCTATTAGTTAAAGATGTGCCTTTTTTTTTGATGATAACTGTTTAGATTCTTTTAATAGGTTAAAGAAGGCACTTATAACAACACCAATTTTGATGCCGCTGAATTGGTCTCTCCCTTTTGAGATTATATATGATGCAAGTGATGATGCAGTGGGTTATGTATTTAGCCAGCGGAAGGATAAGAAGTTGCATGTCATCTATAACTCAAGCAAGATGCTGACAGGAGCACAACTGAATTACACAACTACTGAGAAAGAACTGATTGCGGTGATATTTTCTTATGAAAAATTTTATTCCTATTTGTTAGGCTCTTAAGTTATTGTTTATAGACCATGAAATATTATACTTTTTGCCAAGAAAGATGCCAAGGCTAGGCTCATTCAGTGGGTACTCCTGCTCTATAAGTTCAACATTGAAATCAAAGATAAGAAGGGAGCAAAAAATGTCGTAGCAGATCGTTTGCTGAGATTTAAAGGAGGACATCATTAAGAGGAAGAGGAAATTGGGGAAAGATTTCTTGACAATACTTTAATTATAGAAGATAACCCTTTCCTTTACTGGTTTACAGATATTGCAAACAACCTTTTAGGTGGTTTTTTTTCCATCTAATTTGTCATATCGAAAAAGGAAGCATTTTTTGTTTCAATGCTCTTGGTATATTTGGTATGAACCTGTACTTTATAAGATTTATGTTGACAATTTAATTCTCAGGTGTGTCCTAAAGATGAAATGCCCAAAATCTTAACTTAATGTCATAACTTATTATATGTAGGACATTATGGAGCTCACAAGACTGCTACACGAATCGTGGTGTATGGATTTTATTGTCCGACCTTATTTAAGGATGCATGAGATTTTGTGCTCAAGTGCGATAGATGTCAAAGAATGAGCAGCATAGCAAAGAGAGATGAAATGCCACTTTCAAACATAATAGAGGTCAAGATATTTGATGTGTGGGGCTTGAACTTAATGGGAACATTCCCATCCACCAAAGGTAATACCTATATATTAGTTAGAGTTGATTATGTTTCCAGACGGGTTTAAGCAACTGCCACTCCATCCAATGATTGCAGGGTGGTTCAACAGTTTATTAAAGAGATTTTTACTAGATTTGGGGTGCCTAGAGCAATCATAAGTGATGTAGGGAGTCATTTTTGTAACAACCCATTTGAGAAGATATAATGCTCATCATAGATCAGTTACTCCATACCATTCCAAAACTAGTGGCCAAGTGGATGTTATGAGTAGAGAGCTGAAAAAGATTTTGGACAAGACAGTGAGCATTTCAAGAAAAGATTGGGAATTGAAGCTAGATGACACACTGTGGGTTATAAAATAGCATTCAAAACTCATACAGTAATAACACCATTTCGACTTATGTATAGTAAGTTGTGCCATTTAGCATTAGAGTTAGAGCATAAAGCTTAATAGGCAATCAAGAAATTGAACATGGAATGGAAGTTGGCAAGAGAAAAGAGGTGTGTCAGATGAGTTAAGATATGATGCCTATGAAAATGCCAATCTATACAAGGAGAGGGCCAAGAAGTGGCTTGATGGCCACATCAAGAAGAAAGAATTTAATAGTGGAGATTTGGTACTTTTGTTTAATTGAAGACTTCAGCTATTTCTCAAAAAGCTTAAGTCACGATGGAGTTGACCCTTCTAGGTTCTTCAAGTGCCTCCCCATGGAGCGTTGGAGTTAGAAAATGTCAAGGGGGAAACATTTAAGTTCAATGGCCATCGTTGCGAACCATATTATAGAGGGACATATCCGCAAGAAAGGGACGTTATCTCTTTCCTTTCTTCCACTTATTTCATAAATAAATGAGGAATGGTCAAGATAATGACCTTCATTTAGCATGTTTACTTTTATTTTGATTGTCTTTGTCTATTTAATTGTTTGATTTCTTTAGTTATGATCATGTTTGATTGGAGTTGGATTGATGTTCACATTGATTTTATTTGAATTTTAATTTGTTTCTTTTTAAATTTTTTGTTGTTGATATTAATTTGATGCATTTTCAGGTTGTGGAACCATGCAGAGTACATGTTAAGGTTAGAAGAAGGTTTCGAAGTGGAATAATCACCAATTGCCACGATTATGGGAATTGTGGTGATTCCCACGATTGTGAGAAATCTCTCCAGAAAGTTTCTAGAGAGTAATCCCATGATCATTGGAATTATGGGAATATCAAGGTAATTCCATTTGGGAGGGAAATTTAAGCTTCCCTCCTATTTTCTTCTTTCACCCACATTCAAAACTTTCACTCCTTCTCTCTCTAACCCATGAAAATCCTCCTTCCACTCTTTAAAACTCTTCATTTTTCCTCTAGATTCTTGGTATTTTCTTCATCTCTTTTCATTAATCTTACAATACTTCACTCTTTTCACGCATTAATCATTCAAAAACAAAAATATTTAGGTAAGATTTTGCTCTCTCTCGCCTAAAATTCGAATTTCACTCTCTTTATCTCATTTTTCAAGATTTTCTTCTTACAATGACACCAAGGAAGATGATGGCTAGGAAAATGATTGACAGACTCTACTTGCAAGTTTTTGGTAAAGGTAAGTCCAACTTAGCGGTAACTTATGAGACCCCATCATTGATATATTCAGAGGAAGAAGGTACGCATTTCCGAGACCTTAGGGCTAGAGCAATAGTCACTCCTCGATATTTTGATTTTGAATTGTTAGAAAACATAGGAGTGAGGTTTAATATTGAACAACTAGTTGCAAATATAGGTCAAAATAGGTTTGTTCGTTGTGACATACCTATTTACGCTGCTATAACTATAGAATTTTTCACTTCAGTCCAGTATAACCCTAAAATGGATGTTTTCTTATTTAGATTAGCTGGAAATGTGTTTTAACTTGATTATCCTATCATGTGTGAAATTTTAAATTTATCGAATACAAAATTTCTAGATGATCATGTTGATTTTGATATTGGGTCTTATTGGAAAACTCTAACCAGTGAAGAACACTTTAACTCGTACAATGCACCAAATTCTTTAATCCATAGTGAAAAACATTTACTTTTACATAAATTTATGTGTTTAACTATGTTTAATAAAACTAAAAGTAGCAAATGATCAGCCAAAGAACTTTTCTTTTTATGGTGTATGGATCGAAAAATAAAATTAATACACCTTATAGGATTTTTCGATCAATAGTGAGCATTGTGAACATGAAGAGTTCTTATTTTGGGATAGCTTATAATGCTTCTACTTTAGGTGTGTTTTATAATGTCAATGTGGAGAATTTACGCATAACTCTACACAATATGTTTGACATATCATACGTGAGGCACTCAGTGTAACATCCCATTATCCAACTTTAGAATATTGTATATGAGAGATTAGTGAGAAATTAGAAGTGTATTTCATGCTCATGCTTAATATGGCACACTTATACCCGTGAATATTATTGTTGCACACGTTAATATGATTATACATGCATTCATTAACATTTCCTAGGTATAATTTCTTTTAATATGACTATAATGTGAATTGTGGATTATCTATCTTGAAAATGGATTTGGAGAGTCAAATATTGCTTTAGCATTTTTGGTGACACTTTAGAAATTTCCAAAAATTTGGAGTATTTTGGAATAGGAAAAATGCAAAAGTAAGAGTCAAATGGGAGTGTAACATTTGGTAGCTTAAATGGAGGACAAATGGGATGCATGCATTGGTGACATGTGTCAATACATAATTAAGATACCTAGTCATATTTTTAGCAAGGAAATTTCTATATTTAGAGAACTCTATCCTTGTCCATCCACCACTGAAACTCTCTCCTTGTTCCTCCATCACCAAACCACCATACTTTTTCATTCTTGTGTATTTGGTTTATGTGCTTGATTCTTACATCAACGTGACACCTTGCAAAACAAGAGCTGAATCACTTTAGCCCATTTGAAGTTTTTAGATTTTCTCTATATCCTTGCTTTTCTCCATCGAAAACTCATTCTTTCTCAAATTCTAGATTTTGCTGAAGAGTTTGGAGTTTGTATCAAGCAAGATATGTTCTGATCTTTATGAGTAGTGCTAAATGAAACTATGATGATGAGTAAATTAAGATTGAGGATAATGACCATGAAATTGGTTCTTTTGTGTTAAAGTGGGTGGTATTAATGATAAAGAAATTCTATTTTAACGCTTATGAATTGAAGCACACGTGAATGGTGTAGGAACAAGCAATTTCGGTGATAAAATTAAAGAGAGGAAGGATCATGAGAAATGGAGTTATGTTATATTTTCAGAATTAAAGGAATGAGAAATTATGAGTTTTTAATAAGGGTGTATTTTTGGTGTCTTAAAATGAGCTAAAGTAAAATGAGAGTTGGGGTTAAAATGAAGGTTAGTGTAGTAGAAAATGTGCAAAAAAATTTATATGGAAGACGATAGGAATATGTCATGTTTTGTGGTTTATAATCAATTATGGATTGAATTCTATATAAATGATACTGAACTCAAACTGAGGTATAAATGAAGAAAACATCAACCTAAAATGATGGAATTTTAGCAATTAATTGACTGATACTAAGAATGTGATGTTATGGAAAAAGATAGGATTTTATGAATGATATTATGTAGTTGAAGATGCTAATAAATTGATTAGAGGTTTGATAATTGAATGCAATCAAATTGGTATTTGAATTAGTGTGGAATGATGTTATGTTTGATGTAAAGAATTCTTGAGAAATTGATGAGAAATGGGTGTTTGAATGTGTGACCCTTTCTAAAAAACCATAACATAAAGCATGATCGTGACTTCTTATGAAACGCCCAATCATGTAGACTTTTTGTTAATAATGGTGTTTTATTTGAATGATTTATGAACTAATTAATGTTAGGGTGTTTCCATATGAGGTATTTAGGTTTAAAGGAGATCTTAAATGAATTTAGTTAATGTTGAATGAGGGGGTTAAAGTAAGTAAGGTGTATTACAGATTAAAGAATGATTGGAAGGTGCTATAAATTGATTATGAAGTACGATAAGGAAACATACCCGATAATTTGTCATTGAACATGCACAATACATGACACATACATAAATGTGCTTATTATTGATTATTCATATGAATGTGCAAATTAGTGATGAAAATTATGTATATGATTGCATGATATAGAAGAGCACATTGAGTGATCGCTTCTAGACATTGCCGGAACTTCAAGGTAGTAAGCTAAAAGGGGCAACTATGAGTAACCTAAGATGGTCTCATCTTGATTGTTTGTTTTTTTTGTTATATTATGTAATGAATTGTATGTGATGTGTTGTATTGGTTCCCAGATATTAAATGTCCGAGAGTGTTCCTTAAGTGTGAACATCATTGAATAAATGTTTTCTCAACTCATACATTGAACGCCGAATCAAGTCTGATGACAAATGTGAATGAGAAAGCGAATGCGAATGTGAATGTGATTGACTAAATATAATTATTGAGTTTGTGTAATGCATTTTATTCTATGAATCTATGAAAAATAAAGGCAGTTGTGACTGGAGTCGCCAATGAAAGATGTTAAAGCTCAGGTTGTGGTAAGAGCCTCTGGCTCAATATGTAAAATGAGCTTTGTATCCCTAATGGATAAGAGATAGTATTAACGAGCCTAATATCACAATGGATACGGGACAGTGAAAAAGGCACTCGGTCACAACAAAGTAACAAATAGATGTGAGTCTCATAAACATTACATACACACATGATATGTATAATTTGAATGATTACCTTGTGTGGATGAAATTGATTGAATGAAAAAGGGAATGTTTATTAATGAGTACATTTTACATGATTGCAATGAAATGATGAACTGTATTGATACTAAAATGTGACAATTGTGAACAAAGTGTTTTGTGATATTAGATGATGATAAATGAATTGATGTGAATAATGTGATAGCACGAATTGTTGTGTTATATGATAAGACTGAAACATCAAGGATGGTTACTTAACTAAGTCTGTAAAACTCACCAAAATTGCAACGTTGGCTTTTTAGGTATGTGAGTAACGACTTAGCTTCTAAGACAACTTAAAAGAGAACTTTTGAATAGAAGAAATGGATTACCAGTCAGTTAGTTGGGAACGCAAGGATTTAATCTTAATTTTTGTAAATTCCTCATATATGTAGCATAAACAAGATGTTGTTTGCAATGCTACATTGTAAATAATGGTTTATGAAATGAAATGAGGAGATTTTGGATTTTAGACAATATGATATTTATGATTTTAATTATGATACCATGAGATATGTGAAAGTGAAATAGTTAGCACATTGTTTCCTTTGGGCACGTGCTCTAACATCTAAGGGGCGTACGGGCACCTATTGAAGGGGAGTGGGGTGTCACAATTAAGTTGGTATCAGATCATGGTTTAGCATCCATAAGGATATATAGGAATGTTAGGCATGAAATATCTTGAGATTTGTAGATAGTAATTGAAGTTATTGTTTATTAGAAGTCATCCACCACAGGTGATCAAATGGAACAATCAGCTAACCTAAGATCCATAGGTGCCTGTAGAGAGTCATCTGTGTCTCAACTTGAGGGAATGTCTCCCCAAATTCCCGATAGAAGGAAAAGGATGTACGATAAGCTATGAAATTAGGTGGCTGTGGACTTCTATAGAAATATAGGTCTTGTACAGGCCGAGGGATGGCTAAAAAAAATAGAGAGGATTTTCGACCAAATGGACTGTGAGCCAGATGAGTGGTTCGATTATGCAGTCTCCTTATTACAAAGTCCAATGTGTTGGATAAAAAATAGGATCATCCTTAGTTTTACTAAACGGTAGATTTCAAAAACTTTTTTCAAATCAAAACACAACAGAAGTGTAAACATCAAATCAACATTCTTTAAATATATACATGATATGGCATAAAGAAAATTAATAAAATAAGAATAAGATTGGATTATTACCGACACCTTGTTATAGCTTTGACTCCTCGCTGCTATGTCCTCAACTAATCTGATCTACCACTTGTTCTCCCTTGACAACTTGGTTAACAAGATCTTTTAGGGGGAAAGGAGAAGAAAAATGTAGGAGGTTTTCTTTGCTTTGTTCGGCAGGTTAGGAGAGAAAAAATGAGAGCCAAAATCATTCACACTTTCATTGAGAACCAAAACTAAATGAGTTGTGTCCTTACCACTCCAATACTTGGACAGTTTTCGAAGAGAGTTGAGAACCAAAAAAATAACACATCATTCATTTACGAATAAATCTAAATGATCTGTGTACGTTTTTCTTTCTTTTAAAATAAACCATTAAGCTCATTTTTAATGATGAGAATTACCGAATTCTACATCTTTGTAGAATTCAGTTTTGCTCCTTTAAAAAAAAGTTACAATTTAACTAAACTAATTAATTAAATAAAAATCTAGCCCAATATTAAATGTTTCTTTTGGGCTTATAATTAACAATTAAATAGTGTAAGCCTAACATTTAATTATAGGCTTAAAACCTAATTTAATTAATTCTTAATTAAACTGTTTTGGTCTTATTAACCCGAATCCAATCCGTCCATTTCTCTCCTTTCTGTCTCATTTTCTTTTTGGCAACCTCCATCTATTTTTCTTCCTTTCTTGTTAACCTTCCTAAGATCAAAGTGGGGAATCTAATTGAACTTATATAATTCAAGCTCTCATAAGCCCGTAATTAATTTAATATCGTTAGAATTAATTCTAACTTATTAACAAATTGTCATTCCACTAAAGCTGATTGATTGAACTGCTGAATTACTTAAAAATTTGAGAAAACATGTTTCAAAATTATTAATTTCGATGTCTAATCGCAAACTCATAATTCTTTATTATGAACTATATTATAACCACCGGCACAATAAAGTGTAAAAGCCCTTATGTGGGTTTTTCCTTATAGATCTCTTGTTTCACTTTACATGGTAATTAAGATAGAAGATCTAAACTTAGTGTTAAGACTTGATGGGTAGCTAGCCCATCAAACTATTGACACAAGTTTAGTGACCAATCTCCTTAAAACATTTATAGGTGATGATATCACTCTAAACTATTTATTTCAGTGTATGTTCCCTGTTGTATGTTTTAATTAATAATTCCAACATATGGACACTAGATTGATACCCTGTAAAATTCCATTCCGATCATATTTAGAATTAAAACGAAACATACATGAGTTCAACACTCATCAAGGTTGTGGTTCATAATAAAAAAATGTTGAGGTGTATGTTTTAAACTTAAAGTAATGGCCTACTTTATTCTTTAAAACATGCGCGATTCTAGATTCATTTAATAGTGCCATTACCGATAGTCAATTACTATCATGATTTGAAACTCATCATTTCCTTAAAGTAAACTCCTTTACTTACATGGAGGTAAATCGCAACACTACATTCTAAACCATAATCAAACGACCAACTTGATTATTCAACTGTGAATCAATCAATTTAGATTTTAATAATATACATGTTTCCCATACATCTCTATATATATGTATATTACTTACAAAGGAACCTTTGTACCTTATGACTCGTGATATTATGCTCATACAAATAAAACCAAACTCCTTTGTTTTATTAATAATAAATATTTTCATCACAATATTATAACTGGAAGAAAATTAAGGTAAATGTAAATACATTTACTGTCCAGGGAACTATATTTACATAACACTATCAATCTCCCGTTTGCACTAAAGCAAGTTTGACATGTCCCTCATTCCCTTAGCTTCTAGATGACCCTCGAAGCTCTTATATGGTAGCGTCTTCATGAATAGCTTAGCAAGGTTTTGATCTATAGGAATCTTTACCACTTCCATCTCACCACATTTTATTATCTCCTTTATGAGATGATACTTTTTCTCAGTTTGATTGTCGGCTTTATGGCTCTAAAATTCCTTAGAATTAGCCACTGTCCTACTATTATCACAATAAAGTGTAATGGCCTTTTCTGCCTCAGTAGCTACCTCCAAATCCTTTAGGAACATACGAAGCTAGATTACTTCCTTTACTACTTCACAAGTTGCAACATACTCAGCCTCTATAGTTGAATCAGCAACACAAGATTGCCTGACACTCCTCCAGACTATGACTCTACCTCCCAAAGTAAATACAGAACTAGAAGTCAATTTTCTTAAATCAACATCTGATTAGAAATCATAATTTGTATATCCTATCGGAATAAGGTCATTTCTAGAGTAAACAAGATTTAAATTCTTCCTCCTACAAAGATACTTCAGTTTTCACTTGACCTCAGTCCAATGCACCATTCTTGGATTGGACTGAAATCTACTTACTAATCCCACTGCGTAATAGATATCTAGTCGAGTGCAAAGCATGGAATACATTAAACTTCCAAATGCCAAAGCAAATGGAACATTGTGCATGCGTTCGATCTCCTCTTGGTTCTTAGGTGCTTTCTCCTTTGAAAGTTTGATTCCATGTCTAGTAGGTGTGAAACCCCTCTTGGAATCCTACAAAGCAAACTTATTGAGCACGTTCTCAACGTAGGTCGGTTGAGATAAGGCTATCTGCTTGTTCTTACGATCCCTTATAAGCTTGATCCCTAGAACATAGCTAGCCTCTCCTAAATCCTTCATTGAGAACTATTCATTTAGCCATCCCTTGACCGTAGATGACATTCCTACATCATTCCCAATGAGCAGAATTTCATCGACATACAGAAGTACAAAAGTAACCTTGCCTTCTTGTACCCTTTTATAGACACAAGGCTCATCTAGGTTTTATATGAACCCGTAGCTTTTGATAGCCTTATCAAAGCTAATGTTCCAAGATCTAGATGTTTGGTTAAGTCCATAAATGGACCTTTGCAACTTGCATACCTTATATTGATTACATGGCTCAACTAATCCTTCTAGTTGGGACACATAAATGGTCTTCTCAAAATCCACATTAAGAAATGCTATTTTGACTTCCATTTTCCATATTTCATAATCAAAATAGGCTGCTATGGCCAAAAGAATTCAGATGGACTTAAGCATGACAACTGAAGAAAAAGTCTCCTTATAATCTATACTCTTCTTTTAAGTATAACACTTAGCTACCAATCTAGCTTTAAAAGTCTTTACCTTTCCACTTAATCTGCTCTTCCTTTTGACGATCCATTTAAGCCCCATGGCTTTTACACCAGGTAGATCTATAGGAATCCAGACTTCTTTGGTGTACATAGAATCTATTTTCGACTTGAGCCATTTTTTCACATGAACATCATTCATGGCCTTTGTATAAATAATGGGATCCATTACTTCTAGGTCTGAGATGACAATTATGCCTTCTCATAGACCTAGATACCTATTTGGTGGTCTCTTAACCCTCCCACTATGTCTAGGAACTACTTGACGTTTAGACTGCTCTTCTAATTCAACTCTTGAAATCATTTCAACATCTTGTTCCACTATATTCGAATCAACTCTTGGTTTGGATGAAATAACTAACTCCTTTAGTACTACTTCACTTCTTCATTTATGATTCTTTTACAAATTCTTCCTCTAAAAAGGTTGCATTTGTTGACACAAATACCTTCCTATCTTAAGGACTGTAAAAATAGTACCCTCAAGTACCTGTAAGATATCTTACAAACAAAAATAACTCTAACCTTGAATCCATCTTTGTGGATTCAGGGATTAGAATATGTGTTGGTCAGCCCCAAGTCCTTAAGTGTTGCAATAAAGGCACTCGACTAGTTGATAACTCCCTAGGTGTTTTAGGCACCAATTTGGATGGAGCAAAGTTAAGTAAATAAGATGTCATTTGTGTGGCATATCCCCATAATGATTATGGAAGGTTAGTGTCGGACATCATTGATCTTACCATTTCCAATAAAGTCCTATTCCATCTCTTAGCTACACCATTTCATTAAGGTGTTCTAGAAGCTGACAAGTTGGAAACAATTCCATTCTCAATTAGGAATTGTTGGAATTCTCCAAATAAGTACTCACTTCTTCGATCCGATCGAAGTTGTTTTAATGGTTTGCCTAGCTGCTTCTCAGCTTCAGCTTTGAAATCTTTGAACCTTTCTAAGGACTCACTCTTTTTGTTCATCAAATACAGATAGCCATGTCTAGATTAATCATCCATAAAGGTTATGAAGTATTCACAAACTCCTCTAGTTTGTATGTTCATAGGCCCACACACATCAGTGTGTGCCAGGTCCAATGTGGATTTAGATCTATTTCCTTCAGAAAAAAATGAGGCGTTGGTCATCTTTCCTTCAATACAAGACTTACAGGTGGGTAATGTACCATTGTTCAAGCCCCTAAGAATCCCATCTTCCATTAACCTTTCAAGTCCTTTTTGATTGACATGACCAATCCTTAAATGCCACAGATATTTTGAATTAGCTAGAGTCATTAGATTGTCTTAGTTTTATTAAATCTGTGGTGTTTAATAAGCTTCTCACAGGTTCTATAAAGGACAATCCCTGTTTAATTATCACTTTACAAATAAAATCCTTATTCTCATATATTGAAACAACATTTTCAAAATATAAGGAATAACTATATTTTATTAAACAAAAAACACAAAATTTGTTCCTTTAAACCATTGGGATGTAATATGCATCCTCCAAATATAACCTACGACCACTAGGAAAGTCTAAGATAACTACTCCTACTAATTATACTGAAACATAGGATCCATCAACTATCTTTACTTGAAAATGGCCTTTAGGTAGTCTTTTCCTCTGTTGGAACCTCTACAAAGAATTGCAAACCTAGTTAATGGCTCCTGAATCTAATATCCAAGAATCAGATGAATCTGCCACACTTCAAGTTCCTAACAAACTTAGGAAACCCATACCTTGTTTACTCTTGATGGGTTGCAAGGTAAACTATGCTGTTCCTTTTCTAATAGCCCTTCTCACCATAATGGAAACACTTTCCTTTGGTGTCCTCTTGGCCTTTATTTTCATGGGTTAGGCCTTGTTTTTCTTGGGATCCTTTTTTTTTTCTTGCCCTTACCTTTGGGCTTTGAAGAAGATGCCACATGAGCTTCTGACTTGCTAGCCCTAATATTTAATATCTCCTATGTGTTTGTAGGGTATTCATCCACTCACTCAAGTTGTAATCCTTGGTGTTGAGCTCGTAGTCCAAATTAAACTACTGAAAATAAGAGTTTAAGTTGTTGATGATTATGATCATCTACATTTCCACATCCATGTCTGCCCTAAGCTTCTTGGCCTCAGTAACTGCAGAGATTACCTTAATCATGTAATCTCACACCAGTTCACTAGGCTTTTGTCTAAGGTTGTGAAAGGTTTGGATAGCTTTCACCCTTGTAGACATGATCCTCACACCAAATACCTCTTGTAGGTGATGGACCATTGCACCGACATTTTGCATGTTTGCAAGTTGCTTCTGCAACAACGCACTGAACGAAGCCTGAATATAGCATTTGACAATCTTTTCAGCATTTTACCATTGCTCATCTTATTGGACTTACTCAGGAGTTGACTTGTCACCTAGAGGTGCAGGCTCATTGTTCATTAATACCTATGAAATTCGTTCATATTGGAGAATGATGTCGAGACTACTTCTCCATTCATTAAATATCTTTCTATTTTCCAATTTGTTACTAGTTAAGAGCATTGTGAGTAGATTCATATTGTGGTTATTATGTCTGAAAATATAAATGATTAAAGAATGAGCATACTAGTTAAAAATATTGTAACTTTGTATAAAATCTTGGTGCATGTAGGCATGATGATAGTTTTAACAAAACTTAGAAAATTTAAACTATATATGACGGTTATTTTTCTTATCTATAATGGACTGGTGGACTATCTTATCCATTAAAGGAAAAATTGGGACCTTTCCATATAAAAAGCTACCAGGAAGGTTCATGCCTAACCTTTTGAGAAGTGCTATACTTTGGTCCATGCATTTATCAATAGAGCTACGATGGGCTAGTTTTAGAGTAGTGCTCAAAAGGCAATCACCTTCAACACTTTTTTACAAACTTTATTTTGAATAATAAAGTGGAAGAAACTTTTCATTAATTTGATATTCTTTTTATATATGAATTGATGTTAATCTTAAATTGAATTAATGAAGTCCATAATACAAAACATAGCATGAAGGAAATCATGATGAGATTATAATAATGAGACTCCTATCATGTGCAATTATATTAGTTTCTAAATAATCCCTACTCATAGGATTAATAAGATAGAACATTATTAATCTAGACAGGCTAACACATGTTATACTTCTTGATTTTATTAAGATGTAGATCTTATAAACTGTAAACATGAGATGTTTAGAGTTAACATGTGGATGCTTACTAAGGGTAGTAAGTTCATCGGATGACCTACTACGAGATTATCATATGGATGATCTACCGAATGTCAATTATTAATCTCATCAGAGCAATGATGCAAATATCCTTAGGCTTGAGGTACTCAAAGATATCTTAGATACTAATCTTGCTTTTGACATCATTCCTTGTTACCTTAAGATAAGGTCACTGTTAGGCTGATGATTGGGTATAACTACTGTTATTCAAAGGTAATTGGGTAACTAAAAAAGGATTCACCACTCCTAATGGAAGGAGATGTTACCCACGACCTTTTGTCAAGATCATTACTTGGGAGTCTCTAGCTAGAGCAGTTTTGTGTCATACAGAGGGTATCTAATGACACATAACAGTAATGAGATCCCAGAACAAGAGCTAACATTGCCTAGACAAGATGTAACGTAGTCAGTCTAGTGGGAGTGGACACAACCCATACTCTGAACCATGAGGGGTATAGTTTGGTGAAAGGATGAATTGTACCGTAATTGTCTAGGGAAAGGTTCATAAGTTGGATAATTAACTACTGAAGAGTTTGTGAGTTAATCCACTTGTATTCTAGCAAATTGGCATCATGAAATCCTTCATGATTGGATTGAATTAAGAGTTAATTCAAGAGCATTAAATAACCAAGAACCTAAGGGTCACATGCATAAAAGATCGAATGAAAAACATATGTGTATAGCCTAATTTAAGTAGGCCACGATTGTAACTCATAGATCCACGATCGTGGCCAAAGGTGAGCCCAATTTTTAAAAAATGCCAAGATCGTGATAGGGGACACTAAATGGTATATAAGTGAGTTCTTCACCTATGTACACAATCTTCATTCACTTTTTACACACTAAAGTGATAGAGAAAGGGTTCTAGAAGAATTCTAGAGTGAGAGTGAGGTGTGTTGAGTTTTGTTCTTGCAATTTATGTAATTATTGCATGAATCAAAGTGCATGCAACAAGATTCTTAACCTATCTTCCATCATCTTGAGTATCTACTAGAACTCATCTAGTTTGGTGGTCAAATAACACTTAAACATTGTTTCTTCTTCCATATGTGCATGTTTTAAGAGATTAAGGAAGTGTTTGGTGTTTTGTAATAACCAAAACAAGGAGAAGAAACAAGAAAGGAGGAGATACACAAGGTAAAAGGTTTATATTTCATGTTTACATATCCATGCATGCATGTTATTATCTTCTGGTTTTTGGGGTTCTCATGGTGTCTGAATCTTGATTCCGACACTTCTACTACATTCGATTGCATATGATGCATGCAACCATGACTAATCTAACAGTGGTATCAGAGCTAGTTTATGTATGTTATGGATGATGTATTGAATATGTCCAAAGTATTTGTTGGGTTATGACTGACTTGCATTTTGATGGAAAAATTCGTGTAAATTCTAGAAATTTTTATTAGAGCTAGTTTATGCGTGTTATAGATGATGTATTTAAATGTGCAATGTGTTTGTTAGGTTATGACTGACTTACATGTTGGTTGAAAAATTCGGGTAAATTCTAGAAACTTTTTTGATTTTCTTCCTTAGAAATGTTTATAAGAATTTATATTGTGTTTCTATAAAAGGAAATTGAAAATGAATGTCATTTGTTATTTTATTTTGAATTTATATCTAGATTATTCATATGTTCATTTCTGGGATTTACCAAAAAACTTATTGCATGTGCTGATTTTGAAGTTATCTTAATAATTCTAGAAAAAATTGCTTTATGTTTTTCTTTCACAAACGTGTTTATGAGTTGTTACATTTTTTTCTGTAAAAGGAAAATGTAATTGAAAGTTAGTTGTTATTTTATTACAAATTAACTTTCAGCTTGATGCATGTTTGAAGTTCTGGAAATTCTAGAAATATGGTGAACATGCAAGCACGAAAATTCCATTTTAATTTTTATAAAAATTTCTTTTATAAATTTTGTGTAAGCACATGCAAGATGATAAGTTGCCACATGTATAAGATGCATGACACTTGTTGTTAACGTGACTATCTTATGCATTCATGAAGTAATGATTGACTAGTGTTAGAAGTAATATGACAAGTGTCACACACATATGAAGTGTTGGCTTTTTCCTATTTATTAATAAATAATTCCTAAGAATTAGGTACTGGAATTTTTTATTAGACACATTTAGATTGTTATAAGAGTCTAGAATTTTAGAATTAATTGAATTTGATTCAATTAATAAATAAAGTCAAAGCCAACATTGGTCAAATTTTTGAAAGTTGATGGAGTTGACTTCTTTAATGACTTATAATGTATGTATTTCAATTATAAGACCTAAATAAGGTTCTTATGTGGTAAGATATATATTATTTTGATGGAAATAACATGCTTAATGCATGTGCTTAGAATTAGGGTTCTAGAAATTTTCTAAACATTGAATTGGTCTCTTTACTGTTTAGTAGGTTAACTTATTTATCTTGATGATTTTGACCGTTAAGATAATTTTGGCATGTTCCAAAACTGTTTAGATAAATTTGAGATGACTTAGAGATATTAAACAGGACTAATTGGTGTACAGGAATTTTGGAACGCCCAAGGATTAATTTAGAATTAATCCAAGTAGAGTAGAACGTTTCTAGTGTGACTAGATAAAGGCATAAATACAAGAATTAAAGTGTTTAATTTGGACATCAAAATAATTGAAATTTAGGGTTCCTAATCAAATCACATTCATAATTCAGATTGGCTAGGACTAACAATAGTACCCGATTAGGTTTAAAAGTTGAATTGAATCACGAACTTTTGATGCATAATCAAGTCACAACCTAAATTAAACCTCCATTGTATGATACATAGTTAGATTCATTTTAAGGGTTATTATGGAAATAGGCTTAAAGTATAGATGAGACCAAAGAATAATTCCCTCATCCAAATATTAGGACTTATGCCTTCCATTGATATGGCAAGAACTGCAGTTCTTTTGGAGTTGGGTTATTGGGCAAACCCAAGCCTGCACTACACAAATATCTTCAAACTATAGAAATTACATTTCCAGATTAATGAGTTGGTTCTAATTGGAAGTGATAATTTGTTGGCTTATATACTTGGGATGTATATAATTCAGTAGTTGATGATCCAATGAGTGTGCTAAATTAACAGTTGATGGAACAAGTCGATTGTTGGATAATTAACTACAATTGGCATGAATGATACCGACCGATTGAATTAAGGTGGCTTGTTGGGCAAACCTAAGTTCATTCTTGGTGATATCGGATATAGAATCATTTGGAAAACTATAAGTTTTCTCGAAATCGTAGTGAGAGATATGGATTTGAATAAGAATAGTGATACCTATAATATATGTGACTGAAGCCGTTATCGATATGCATTAAATGTACATTCTAACTTTTCTCTCATTCTTTTAGGTTATTGAATCACCACAATGTCTTCTAGTGTGAACCTATGCTCCATATTAGATTCAAAAAACTCAAGGGACCAAATTTTTAGATTGGATAAAGAATTTGAGAATTGTTCTCAAATCTAAGAAACTAAGATTTATCCTAAATGAGCCACTTCCCGATCCCCCTACTGTGGATGCATCTGATGAAGATCAGAGAGCTTACAAGATGCTAATGGATGATAGTTAGTTGGCTAGATGTATAATGCTAGCCTCTATGTCACCAGAACTACAAAAGCGACATGAGGCTATGGATGCTCATACCATAATAACCATTTGAGGGAATTGTTTAATAAGCAAGCTCGGTATGAAAGGTTCAAGACCTAGAGGCTGCTTTTCCATTCTAACATTGCTTAGGGATCATCTCCAGTGTAGTATGCATTGAAGATGAATGGATACATTGAGAGATTAGGTAGTTTAGGCTTCATTATGGATCATGAATTTAGTGCAGACTTAATTCTGACTAGTTTGACCGATAGTTATTCACAGTTTGTACTTAACTATCCGATGAACCAAATATCCATAATAATACATGAGCTGATTAATCTGCTCAAAATAGCTGAGCAACTGTCGGGAAGAATAGTAAGGCTATGATGCTAGTGGAATTTGCTTCTGATTCTCATAAGTAAAACCAAAAGAAAAAGAAATCCAAGAGGCTAGTGGGAGGTATAGCTAAGAAGAAGGAAAAGGAGATAACACCAAAAGGAATATGCTTCCATTGCAATAAGGAAGGGCATTGGAAGAGGAACTGCAAAGCTTATCTAGAGTCACTGAAGCAGAAGAAGGCATTAGATGCCTCACCATCTTCTCCAGGTATGTTGTCTATCATTGAGGTAAATGCTATTTTTTATCATAACATTTGGGTATTAGATACCAGATGTGGCTCACACATGGGTGTTGACATATAGGGTCTCATGGATAGTAAACCACTCAAGAAACGAGAGATGGACCTATGTGTGGGAAGTGGAACAATAGTTCCTGCATTAGCTGCAGGGACATATGTTTTGTATCTTCTTAGGGAGCTAGAGTTAGTTTTGCAAAAATGCTATTATGTACCTTCTATGACTAAAAACATTGTAGCTGTTTCATGTCCTAAGAAGGAGCGATTTCATTCAACTTTTTCAAGCAATGGTTTTTTAATTAAGTTGAATGAAATGTTGTATGGTACTACTACATTATGCATTGGAATTTACATATTAGATATGCCCAATCCAATTTTAAATATCAATGACAATAAAAGACAAAAACGAGATAACCTAAAGTCATCTTACTTATAGCATTATCCACTTGGCCATATAAGTGAGAAATGCATGATTAAGATATATAAGAATGGTAGCCTAGGTCACTTGATTATGAATCATATGACACATGTGAATCTTGGTTGTTGAGCAAGATTACTAAATTACCTTTTAAAGGAAATGGTGAATGAATAAATGGACTATTAGACCTAATACATTCAGATGTATGTGATCTGATGTCCATTCATGCCAAAGGTGCTTTTGTGTACTTCATTACTTTTATCGATGATTATTCACGATATGGGTAAATGTATCTCAAGAGATACAAGTCTAAAGCATTTCAAATGTTCAAAAAATTTAGACATGAAGTAGAGAAATAACTCAGTAGAAGTATTAAGGCACTTTGATCAAATCTAGAAGGTGAATACTTAAACAAGGAATTTCTAACTTATCTTAGAGATAATTGGATAGTATCCCAGTGGACTCCACCTTACACACCACAACATAATGGTGTGGCTGAAAGGAGAAACCAAACCTTGTTCTACATCGTAAGGTCAATGATGAGCTTAATAGATTTACCAAAGTCCTTTTAAGTTTATGCACTTGAGACTGCTATTTATGTCATAAATAGAGTCCCTTCAAAGGAAATTGAAGTTATTCCATATGAGGTGTGGACTAACAAAAGGCCCTATCTTTCACATATGAAAGTTTGGGGATGTCTAGCTTACGTGAAGCAGATTCAATCAGACAAGCTAGAAGTGAAATCAGATAAATATCTATTGATAGGATATCCAAAGGAAACAATTGAATATCGGTTCTATAATGATTTAGAAGGTGTTTGTCTTAAAGTACGATGTCTTTTTAAAGAAAGAGTTTCTTCTAAGAGAAGACAGCGGGAACAAAGTTGAATCTGATGAAGTTCATGATGCTCAAACAGACACAAATCAATTACCTGAACCCGAAATTGTTGTTCATAGAGATGAGACAACAGTTGAACCTTCTTACACATAACATGTTCATATGTCAAATAGGATGAGCAATGTTCTAGGGAGATATGCATTTCTTATAAGTAAAAAGAGTGATGTATTGCTCTTAAAGGATGATGAACCTATAACCTATGGAAAGGCTCTAAAGAGTTCAGAATATGAGAAATGGCTTCAAGCCATAAAGTCTGAAATGGATTCCGTGTATGAAAACTAAGTATGGAATTTGGTTGACCCAGTCGAAGGATTAAAACCCATAGGGTGCAAGTGGATTTTCAAGAAGAAAATTGACATGGAAGGTAATGTGATTGCTTATAAAGCGAGATTAGTTGCTAAAGGTTATTCTCAAAGACAAGGAGTTGACTATAACGAGACATTTAGTACCGTAGCTATACATAAATCCATTAGAATACTCCTAGTCATTGCTGCTCATTATGATTATGAATTATGGAAAATGGATGTGAAGACAACTTTCCTAAATAGAAACCTTGTTGAGGATGTATATATGATACAACTTAATGGCTTTATAGCTAGAGATAGCAAAATGGTATTTAAACTTCAGAAATCTATTTATGGATTGAAGTAAGCATCTATGAGTTGGAACATCCGATTTGATGAGACAATCAAAGAGTTTGGTTTCTCACAAAATCTTGATGAACCATGTGTTAACAAGAAGGTTAGTGGAAGTGCTATCATATTCTTTGTGCTATATGTGGATGATATATTACTAATAGGAAATGATGTCTCTAGTTTATAATCAGTCAAAGTTTGGTTGTCCCAGATTTTTTTTGTGAAAGATGTTAGAGAAGCAACTTACATTTTGTGAATAAAGATCTATAAAGATAGATCAAGGAAGTTGCTGGGTCTTTCACAATCAATACACATAGACAAAGTAATAAATAGGTTTAACATGGAGCACTCCAAGAGAGGGATTCTTCCTATGAATTATGGGATAAAACTCTCCAAATCTATGTGTCCTAAGACACAAGAAGCTAGGACTCGTATAAGTGTGATCCCGTATGCTTTGACAGTAGGATCAATCATGTATGCTATGTTATATACTATACCCGATATATCGTATGCTCTAAGTGTTATGAGAAGATATCAAATGGATTTTGGTGAGGGTTACTGGATGGCTGTCAAGAATATCCTAAAGTACTTGAGAAGGTTTAAGGATATATTCTTAATACATGGAAATGGAGATCTAGTAGTGAGCGGGTATATAGATGCAAGTTTTCAATTTGACTAGGATGACTTTAAGTCATAGTCAGGTTATGTTTTAACATTGAATGGTGGAGCAGTCAGTTGGAAGGGTTCCAAACAGGAGACAACCGTAGATTCGACAATCGAGTCAAAGTACATTGCAGTTATGGTGGTGGCAAAGAAATTTGTTTGGATTAATAACTTTGTCATGGAACTTGGAGTAGTTCCTAGCATAGTAAACCCAATATTGTTGTATTGTGACAATAATAGGGCTATTACTCATGCCAAGGAACCAAGGTCTCATCAGATTTCTAAACATGTACTAAGGAGATATCACTCGATCAGGGAGATCATTGATAAAGGTAACGTGAAGATTGAGAGAGTCCCCACAGATCAGAACATCACTGATCCTTTGACAAAGCCACTTTCTCAAGCGAAAGAACAGTGCTCTAACAGTAATAACCTTTGGGACTTTTTCACAAACTTTATTTTGATTAATAAAGTGAAAGGCATTTTCATTAAATTGATATTCTTCTCATATGAATTGATGTTTATCTTAAATTGAATTAATGAAGTACATGATAAAAAACATGGCATGAAGGAAATCATGATGAGATCATGATAATGAGATTTCAATCATGTACAATTATATTAGTATCTAAATAACCCTTAGTTATAGGATTAATAAGACAGGACATTATTAATCCAGACAGACTAGCACATGTTATATTTCTTGATTTGATCAATTAGTGGATCTTATAAACTACAAACATAGGATGTTTATAGTTAACATATGCATGTTTACTAAAGGTAGTAAGTTCATCAGATGACCCACTATGGGATTAACATATAGATGATCTATTGAATGTAAATCATAAATCTCATCATAGTAATGGTGTAAAAATCCTTAGACTTGAGGTACTCAAAGATACCATAGATACTAATCATGTATGTTGGGCCCGAAAATTTTTTCGTTTATTTAATTGATTATTTATTTATTTCTTTGCTATTCTTGCTTTAATTGTTTTAATTATGTGTTTATATAGATATATATTTTATTGAGTCTTGGAATTGGCAAGTATGATTGGGATTAGAAGTTAGAAATTAAATGAAGGCTTGGACTTAATATTGGAAAGTATGGGTTTTAGAAT
>JAOSBN010148179.1:0-24507 GCA_027563595.1 Erythroxylum suave | reverse complement strand
GAGTGTTTTCCATATGTTAAGTTTGCTTATAATATATATGTTCATAGTGTAACTAAATAGTCACCTTTTGAAATAGTGTAATGTTTAAGCCACTTACTCTTTCGGATTGATCACGTTTATCTATTAATGAGCATTTAAATTTATATGGTTAAAAGAGGGTAAATTTTTTCAAGCAAATTCATGAGAAAGCAAGGAAAAATGTTGAAAAGAGAATATAGCAATATGCTAATTAAGTTAATAAAGGCAGAAAATAAGTTTTTTTTTAGCCTGGTAATTGGGTTGTATATATGCAATGAAAGATTTTCAATTCAAAGATGATCTAAATTACATCCAATAGGAGATAGGCTTTTTTAAGTGATTGCAGGATTAATGATAATGTATATAAGCTAGATCTACCTAATAATTAGAATTTGTATGATACTTTTAATGTTACTGATTTATCTCCTTTTGATTTAAGTTCTAATTTAAGGATAATTCCTTTTAAGGAGAGAGGTAATGAAAAGAATCCTAAAAGAACTATAAGTACAAAACCTAATGATGATCTTATGAGTATTAATTAATGCCCAATTATAAAGGCAAGGGCTAAGAAGATCAAACAAGGTCTAAATGGGTTAATTGAAAGCATAAGGGCTAAAAGTGCACATTGCTCTAAAGAATTAATTCAATCATCAAATTTACAACTAGTTAACTTAATTTAGCAAATAAGGCATTAAAATATTTGGCCTAAAAATAAAAGCATAAGACAGAATTCCAAATTGACCAAAAGAGGACACTTTTATCTTTCTAAATAATTAAGAATCATGTCATTTGGAGTTTGTAGCGTAAGTTATGGTTTTGATAATTTATTGTTAGACACAAATGTGACTATGACAAGGTAGCTTTGACTATTTAACTTACTTTCCTATTTAGGAGGGAATTCTTTCCAATATCAAGATTTATTTGTTTTCCTTATTATTTTCAATATCCTTTGACTTATTTTCCTACTTCATTTATGCAAATTACGGAATCATGTTTATTTTTTAATTTTTTTGATTTTAGGTAAGCTTTTTAATCCAACTATAGTTTGATTTAAGTTTAGCTTTTAGGGTTTTTGTGCCTTTCCCTATATAAATGCATGTTTTATGCTTATATTGGATAGAATTATCATGAATAATATTTTTAAGTACATTCTTTTTCATATTTCTTTGTTAAACTATTTGAAATTATTAAGTTTTTAACTTATGGCATTCATAATTCAGACTTATCACTCACCTTCTCTTCTTTATCTTTGATTTTAATGGCTATAACCTTTTAATAACTTAGATTCTAATTTGAAGATACAAACAATGGGTGGTCTAAGTTTCCTTTATAACTCTAGTTATTTAGACAATCCTATGGCAAAGTGATCAATTTAAGTTGTTAGGACTTACTACTTTTAGTAAGGTTCACATTTTAGGTTAGAAAGCTAGGTTGAGATGTTATTAGTTCCTATAGAGACCATTAAATAGACTTTCTCCTTATTTATTTCTATGTCAAAAATTTCCTTGAATGTGCGAATAGCTAGCATCAAACAGTAAATTGGAGTTAACCCTTAAGAGTAAGAGCATATCATCTATAAAGGATGATATCTTTAACTTCTTACACTTGTGATAATTGAAATTCTTTTCTAGGATTATGACATGGCTAAAGAGTCTAGTAAGAACTTCAATTCTCTAAGTAAATAATTAAGAAGAAATAAGATCTCATTATCTTAGTTATTTTTCACCCTTAATCAGCTTTGTAGGTTTTCCATTGACTAAGATACTATAATTGAAAAAAGTAATACCTTTCTCAATTTATTTTATAAGCTTTAAAGGAAATCCAAATATAATTAAGAAATGGATGATAAATAGGGATGGCAATTTTCACCCAGTTCGATTTTGGCCCAAGTTGATTAGACCACGTGCGGGCTACGAGCCACCCCGGCCTGACCTGTGGCTCAATTGCAATGACAAAAACGGCGTTGTCTTGTAAATTTTTTAAAAAATAAAGATAGGTTAGCTTGGTCCGGCCCACTCTTGACCCCATCTGGTCATAGGTTATAAGCTCGTGGGCAAGTCGGGCCACGAATCAGCCAGCTCTGGTTCATTGGGCCATAGGCTAGCTCGTGGGCTATCTACTCCTCCTAGCCCTACCTGGATTGACCCATTGACATCTCTAATGATAAAATTTTAGTCAATAAATTCAAAGCTTTGTGGAAATCTTATTTAATAGCACAACTTTTTATAGAATGATTTTTATTGTAGTTTTTAAAGAATTATTGTGCCAACTGAAAGTTATTCCCAATTAACATCCCTTTAATGAGTTCTCCTTAAGATAAGGTAACATGGGGATGTAGAGCAACCTATAATTTATAAACTATGAGCTTTGTAATAATTTTTTATATGTTGTTGCAATAAAAAATTAATCTATAATCCATTTAGGAGCTAGGATTTTAGGCCTTTGGAATAGTATAATTGACTAAGACATCATTTTAATCCATATGTTCTTAAATCTACATAGAAAAACGAAATAGTTTGACGGTGTAAGCTTAAGTAGATCGAGCCTTTTAAGTAATACCCCACATTTCAAACTCAACTCAATACTCGATCAATTTGATTTATTCGAATTAACTCTTTGACTTCAAATTGAATCAAACCAAAACTGTCATCAAGATGAAAAGTATAAATTGGGTTGACTATATAAATTAGGATCAAATGAAATTTAAGCCTAATGGATTAAATCTCAAAACAATCTTGATTACATAAGTTGTATAAAATTTTCAAAAATAGGACAAATGGGACAAATAAGCCTTGCTATCTAATAATTAACATTAACATTATGGGATTTTCGACAATAGTTTGGTCAAATTTTAGACATTATATGGTCATAAACAATTAATCCATATGGATGTCTGCTTCACTGCAGAGAAGTCTAAAGCATTATTTCTTTGATGTATAAATCAAACTTCATCTTTTAAAAGGAAGCATCTATGGAGTAATTTAGTTAATCCTCATCCTCAAATTAGAGATCATTCTTGGGGACTTCAATACACATTTTAATCAAAAACCAAATGAAATACTAATTTAAAGAACTTTGCTCCGAATTTTCAAGATTGCATAGAGAAGATAAGATTCATTAACCTAAAGTTAGAAAGAGCATTCTTCACACGGAGTAATGAGCTATCTTCAAACTGGCACATCAAGAAGAAATTAGATAGAGCTTTGGTGAATAGGGAATGGCTCTCAAGCTTTCAAGAAAGAAAAGCTAATTTCAAGGAACCTCTGTTCTTTAATCATTATACTGTGGTGATTCAGGATTTATTTTTAAGGAATAGGAGGCATTATGTCCATATACTTAATCATTTGGCAGGGGATGAAGAATTCTTAAAAGCAATTCCTAAAGGCATGTCAACCCAGTCCAAGGATGCAAAACATTCATACGTGTGAGAAAATTAGAGAAGGTCAAAGAGTAACTTAAATTTTTAAAAAGATCTAAATGAGGGAAATGCACCTTAAAGAAAGCCAATACAACTAGTAATTATCTTAAAGAAATAAAACAAGAGTTGGGAAAAAAAACTAGGGGATAACTTATTACTAAGGAAAAGAAGGCCTTTGGAGACTACATGGATGATTTAGCTGACCATAACTCTCTTATTAAGTAAAGATCGAGGGTTAATCGGATTACGTATGAGATAAATTCTCTTTCAGTTTAGTTTTAACGAAGACGAACATTGATAGCATTAGCTCTTTACTCAACCAAGAAGGTAATACAATTTCCAATCAAAAGGATCTATACAAAGGCTTAGCCCCTCATATGGCGTGTAGTGGTGGGGGAAATCTAGGAGGTCTTTGATAAAGATAAAACTTCTAAAGAAATTAGTAAGAAATTTCTATGCCTTATTCTAAAGTCCATAACCCTAAATCCTTCAACATATTTAGATTTGTTGCATGTTGTAACTTCCTATATAAGGTCATAGCAAATATCATTGCAAAGAGGATAAAAGGTGTGCTTACATCTATTATTATTGACCCATAGCAAAAATCATTATAAAAAGGATAAAAAGTGTGCTTAAAACTATTGTTAGTGACTATGATGGTGCATTCATAGAAGGAAGAATAATAAGAGATATAACGGGTATGCTAGAAGGAATGCCCCAAAGAAATATGCTATCAAAATTGATTTTTAAGAGGCTAATGACCCTATAAGCTGGGACTTCTTGCACCAAATTTTGGATGCTTTTGAATTTCTTAAGAAATTTAGAGAATGGATAAAATAGTGTACCAACTCCTCTATTAGTATGTTAATTAATAGGGGGCCCTCAATAATTTTCAAAGGTGCTAAAGAGTTAAGACAAGGTAATCCTATGTCTCCATATTTGTTTATTCAATGTATGGAAACCCTTACAAGGCTAATACAGAACAATGTAGGCTACATTCCTAATTTTAAGTTCCATAGCCAAGTGAAAAGGTAAGTTTGGTGTGATGGATCTATTTTTTGGGTGGACATGCATATATGTATAATTAAATGTCATGGGCTATTGTAAGGTATGACCCAAATAAAAGTGATCTAATAAAGTTTTGGGTTATTGGGTCCAAACCTTGTAATTAAAGTATGGCTCAAGATATGTGTAGAAACCCCAGTGTTATATTTCTAATTTATGATGGGAAAACTAGTAATTGACACTAAGCATATGAATGTGTGGTTATGGTCCCCAAGAGAGGCATGCCTTTTCTTTAATCCCATCAAGAGAAAAGATAAAACAACCAAAAGACATCTCTTAGAAGATCAACACAAACCGTAGTATCCTATACGTGATTGCTCCGATGGATTTAGGTACGCTTCTGCTATCTAGTTACTCTTGATAATTTGACATGATAGATCTTAGTTTTTGTGTTGTAATTTGATTGCATCTTACAAGTAGTAGCAGGGTCATTGTCATGTTGGATTTTTAAGAAATATAGATTATGTGTTTTTGGTTAGGATTCGTTAGTTTCTTGATTCATATTTATATGGGTTTTGTTGTGTTGTTTATTGGACTGAATCTAACCACTTCTAGTTCTTGATTTCAGTTTCAAAAAACAATTTTTCCTGCTTTTCTCCTTAGTTTATATGTATTTATGGACTATGGAGTGATGCTAATATAATGGTCTGCATTTTTTCGATTTCGGTGCTTCGTTGAAGGCTTTTGATGTTTAATAATAATAATAAGAAAGAAAATGAAAGGAAAATGTTTGAAGAAGAATGAGTAAAGCATTGGAGTGTCTACAGTTTTAGTGTATCCTATATAAAGTTTACAAAAAAAGTTGAAAAGTCAAAGTTTTTTGTTTTATATGGATTTGTCTTAAAAGATTTTTTCGCACAGTCTTGATTGGTGCTTTGTTTTAAAGGCTTAGTATATGCATTAATCAACATGAATTATGGTTAAATTAATGATTCAATTTTTGGCTTTTTTTATTATTGATATTTTGAATTAATTGATTAAAGCAATATGTTGCCAAAGTAAACTTTATTGTGTAGATTAATTAATTTTAAAATATCAAGCCAGTTGCGTATGGATGAATTTTATGCGAATAATGATCAGCCCACAGGAATGTTATTATTTGGCCAAAATTCAAATATACTTGTTGTGATAAATATATGATAATTATTCAGTTTTTTAGTGTAGTTATAAGTCGGTCCAAAATTTATTGTCAATATTTGATCACTACAATAAGAATACCACTCACAAATTGATATTTCTGTCTAAAAACTAAATCTGAATGTTATGTTAGGTACCTTGTGATGGGATTGCCACTATTTGAATTTATGAATTATAGAGCATTCAGATTTTAATTATGAGCTTATCTTGTTTGTTTTGATCTTGATTCAGTTAATACATTTGCTGCTTCTATATTTGCTAACATCAACTCTATTTTTGTGCTGAATGGCACAAACGTCAAGATTTGGAAGGGGAACGCTATGATCATTCTTGGTTGCATGGATCTAGATCTTACTCTCGGATTGAGTGACCCCTTACACTTACGGATGTAAGTTCCTTTGATGAAAAGAGGGATTAGGAAAGATGGCAACTCTCAAATCGCATGAGTTTTAAGATCATGAAACATGCAATTCTAGAAACATTCAGGGGCACAATGTCTGAAGAAAAGGATGCCAAATTGTTTCTTAAGGAACTTGAGCAGTGTTTTACTAAAAATGAAAAGGCGAAAACAAGTGTTGTTTTAACAAAACTTGTTTCCATGAGGTATAAAGGCAATGGGAGCATCGGAGAGTACATTCTAGAAATGTCTCATCTTGCTTCCAAACTAAAGGCAACAAAGTTAGAGCTGTCAAAGGACTTTCTTGTACATCTAGTTTTGATCTCTCTTTCCACATAATTCAATCAATTTAAGGTCAGTTATAACTGTCAAAAGGAGAAATGGACTCTTAATGAGCTCATTTCACATTATGTGCAAGAAGAAGAGAGATTAAAGTAAAAGAAGGTTGAAAGTGCTCATTTGGCATTCAATTCTAAGGGTAATATCAAGAAAAGAAAGAAAGATAAGGAGGTTGCGGGTAAAGCACCACAAAAGAATCAACATAAAGAATCAAAAAGACAAACTAAGGACTTTAGTTGCTACTTTTGTGAAAGTACTTATCACGTGAAAGAGGAGTGTCCCAAGTATCATGCTTGGCGTGCAAAGAAAGGTATACTTCTTTCTTTGGTTTGTTCTGAGGTTAATTTGATCGAAGTACCTAGACACACTTAGTGGATAGATTTTGGTCCTACTACTCACATAAGTCTGCTCATGTAGGGCTTCCTAAGCTGTCAAAAACCTATTGATATTGAACAATACAACGAAAATTGAAGTTGAGGCAATAGGGAATTTTAGGTTATCATTAAAGAATGGAAATTATTTGGATTTGAAAAAGACTTATATTTTACCGTCTTTTAGGCGAAATTTAGTTTCTATTCTGTTTTGGACAATGCTAGTTATTGTTGTTCTTTTGGAAATGGACAATTTAGTATTTTTCAGGATTCAAAACTTATTGATTCAGTTCTTTATCCAGAATTGATAATGTTTTCTTTGCTTAATACAAATGCCTCATCTAATGAATCCTTGCATGTTAATTCACGAGCTACTAAAAGCAAATTGATAAATGACAATTCTGCTTCATTATAGCATAAGAGTTTAGGGCATAACTCTAAACAAAGAATGGAAAGGCTTATATCAGATGGGTGCTAAAGAGATTGGGTGCTAAAAGATCTTCAGACATCTTAGAGCTAATACATACAGATATTTGTAGGCCATTTCATACACCTACTTGGAATGGTCAAAGGTATTTTATTACATTCATAGATGATTATTCACATTATAGGTACCTTTATCTTATTCATGAGAAGTCACAGGCACTAGATATGTTTAAAGTTTTTAAAGCTGAAGTTGAAAATTAACTTGGAAAAAGGATTAAAAGTGTCATATCTGACCATAATGGTGAATATTACAGTAGATATGACGGTTCCAGTAAACAATGTCCAAGACTATTTGCCAAATTCCTAGAGGAATATGGTATCATCCTATAGTACACTATGCTAGGGAATCCTAGCATGATCAGTGTTGCTGAGAGACGAAACAAAACAATTAAAGACATGGTAAGGAGAATGATTATTCGCACTATCTTACCAGATTCGCTCTGAGGAGAGGCATTAAAGACCGCAACTTATATTAACACAATTCTAACTAAGGCAACAACTAAAACCCCTTATGAATTATGGACAGGCAAAAAGCCTAGTATAAAGCACATTTGGGGTTGTCCGATTAAGGCAAGGCCTTATAGGCCAAATGAAAAGAAACTGGACTCAAGATCATTTAGTAGCTACTTTGTTAGATACTCTGAATGATCAAAGGGGTATAAATTTTATGATCCCACAAATAAATTAATTTTTGAGACTGAAAATGCAATATTTTTTTAGAATGCTAAGCTTGAAGGGGGAGATAAGAATAAGGTTAGAGACTTTGTCTTTGAAGAGGAATTTGTTTCTCTTCGTACAGTTGTTATTGATTATGATCAAGATATTATTCCTGACGTTGTTTAAGAAGGAACTTTAGAACAACAAGACAATGTCGAAAATCTTCATATTCACGATCAATTGAATATGCCTGAGGGACAAACTCAACAACCTTAAGAACAAGTGCCATTAAGGAGATCCACTAGAGAAAGGAGAAGTACAATCCTAGATGATTATGTTGTCTTTCTCCAAGAACATAATATAGACATTGGCATAGTAAAAGATGATCCAATTAACTTCCATGAAGCCATTGAAAGTTCTAATTCTCAAAAGTGGGTTGATGTGATGGATGAGGAAATTAAGTCCATAAGAGACAGTGATGTTTGGGATCTAGTTTCGTTGTATGAAGGTGTGAAACTATTGGTTGTAGATGGATATTTAAGACCAAAAGGGATTCAAAAGGCAATGTAGAAAGATATAAGGCTCGTCTTTTCGCAAAAGGGCTTTACTTAAGAAGAAGGTATCGATTATAAAGAAACTTTCTCACCGGTATCTTCGAAAGATTCCTTTAAGATTATAATGGCATTTATGGCACATTTTGATCTTAAGTTACATCAGATGGATGTTAAGATGATGTTTCTTAATAGAGACATTGATGAAACAATTTATATGGAGCAGCAAGAAAGCTTTTTTTCCAAAGATTCAAAGCAGATGGTTTGCAAATTAAATAAATCCATCTATGGACTCAAGCAAGCTTCTCATCAATGGTATTGCACGTTTCATCTAATTATCATCTCATTTGGTTTTGAGATGAATTTTGTTGATGACTATGTATATTATAAGTTTAGTGGGAGTAAGTATATTTTTTTGGTTTTATATATTGATGACATACTGCTTGCCAGCAACGATATAGGCTTATTGCATGAAACCAAGAAATTTCTATAAAAAAATTTTGAAATGAAAGATCTTGGTGAAGCATGTTTTGTATTAAGAATTTAGATACATCGAAATCGCTCTCGAGATATTTTTGGGTTATCACAAAAGAGCTATATCAAGAAGTTACTTAAGAGATTTGGCATGTAGGATTCTAAACTAGGTGATAGCCCTGTAGCTAAAGGAGACAAGTTTAGTCTTAAACAACGCCCCAAGAATGATTTAGAAACTAAAGAAATGCAGAAGATTCCTTACGCTTCAGCTGTAGAGAGTCTAATGTATGCTCAAGTATGTACGCATCTGGATATTGCATACATTGTTGGAATGTTAAGTAGATATTTACGCAATCCTGGATTGGATCATTGGAAAGTTTCCAAAAGAGTTATACGGTACCTCAAGAGAACAAAAAATTATATGCTCACATATAGGAGATCAAATTAGTTGGAGATCATTGGGTATTCTAATTCTGATTTTGCGAGATGTCAAGATAGTCGTGATTCCACTTTAGGCTATATCTATATGCTTACTAGTGGAGCTATTTCTTAGAAGAGTGTTAAAAAAACACGCATAGTTTCTTGAACTATGGTACCTGAGTTTATAGCGTGTTATGAGGCATCCAATCATGGCATATGGCTACCAAATTTTGTCACTAGGCTGCGAATTATAGATGGCATTGAAAGACCATTAAAGTTATTTTGTGACAATAAATCGACAGTGCTATATTCTAATAACAATAGGAGCTCGTCAAAGTTAAAACACATCGGCATCAAGTTCCTAGTTATTAAAGAAAGAATTCAGAGCAGTCAGTTGTCTATAGAACATATTGGAACAAACTCCATGATTGCAGATCCTTTGACTAAAGGTTTACCACTTAAGGTCTTTCATAAGCACATAACTCATATGGGAGCTTTTACATTTGATGAAATGTTGATTTAGTGGGAGTTTATATGTACACATTTATGGTTACAGACATGTCTTGCAATTTTGTATAATTTGGTATTTCAGTATAAAGGTTTTTTTTGTGAATTTACACTCTGATTTCATTTAGCTTGATCTCATTAAGGAATAAAGTAGGACCAGTTGGAAATAGACATGTTAAAGATCACATGACATGAAATTTCTATGCTACACATCTATACTTAATCCATATTGTTGTTTGATTGATGTATATGACCATTGATGAGTTTACACACATATATGTATAATTAAATGTCATGGGAAATTGTAAGGTATGACCCAAATAAAAGTGGTGTAATAAAGTTTTGGGTTATTGAGTCTAAATCATCTAATTAAAGTATGGCCTAAGATATGTGTAGAAACCCTAATGTTATATTTCTAATTTATGATAGGGAAATTAGTAATTGACACTAAGCATATCAATATATGGTTATGGTCCCTAAGAGAGCCTTAAGGGTTTTCTTTTTCTTTAATCCCATCAAGAGAAAAGATAAAACAACCAAAAGACATCTCTTAGAAGATCAACATAAATCGCAATATCCTATATTTGATTACTCCGATAGATTCTGGTACGATTCTGCTGTCCAGTTACTATTAATAATTTGACATGATAGATCTTGGTTTTTGTGTTGTGATTTGATTGTGTCTAACATGGTGTCACTTCTCTTTACAGGTGATACTATTCTATTTGTTAGGGCTCATAATGAATCCATGAGTCTCCTCATGATCTCTATTAGAACTTTTATTGGACTTTAAGGTATACAAGTAAACATGGATAAGAGCTAGATATTTATTTCAAAGAGTACCAATCTTATAACACAATAGCTTTTAAGAATTATGTGTCTGCAAAATGTGCTACCCCCCTTAGATACCTAAGTTTAATAATTTTCATAAGGAAAATTGAGTTCAAGGAGTGTATTCCTTTAATCAAGAAAATTTAAAAGAGGCTAAACGATTCGTGTAATAAATCATTAATGATAATATGGAGAGTTCATTTAATAAGGACTATTTTTAATTCACATTCTTTTTTTAATTTTCAAATTTTAGGCCAAACTTACACTCAAAATGATATTAAAAAAACTAATGTCATTTTCAAAATTATAATTAAAAAAATTATTGGGTCAAACTTAGGTCAGATTGGGCTCAGGCTCAAGTAATATGTCTCAAACCTAATAAAGCTTCAGATCGAGCCTAGGCTTGAGCATTGATTTTTAAACCAAGCTCAAGCCTAGGACAGCTCAACTCGACCAGATCTGATGTTGCCCCCAGTTTTTCCATTTATTCCTCTCTAAATGAGTAAGCAATTCTATAAAAAAATAGTAAGAAAATTCCTTTGAAGTAGTTATAGAGAAGGAAAGTTTAACGCGAAAATAATTTAGAGGAAAGTTTGCAAACTAATTAGGGAAAAGGGTTTAGGAATTTCTCAAATTAGCATGTGGGACAAGGCATTTACAGGCATGAGACTTTGAAGGCTTCTTCATAATAAGGACTCTCATTGATCCACTTTTATGTCCCTAGGGTAAGGAGTATTGGAGAGTTTAATATAAAACTCTCTTATTCATCATTTCTTAGGTAACTTAAAGCTAAGAAATGGATTGATCCCGTTGATAATTATAGCAATAAAAACCCCTTTTATAATTTTGCAAGAATTGGATCAAATATTTTCCTCCAAGTCTAAAATAAAGGCTTTTGTGAACCTAAACAGTTGGAATGCAATCCCTATTGAAATTCTAAACATCCTACCAAGATGGACCATTGGCCTAAATAATCAAAATGCTTACATTTAGACAAGTGTCCCTTCAAGTCAGTTCACTACTTATTCATTCAAACAATTATTCAAGGAAAAGGGTCCAGTTTTTCACGAGATCAGATCTCTTGTTCCGGTTATGGTGTTCCTATCATGTTCCATTGAATCTCATTCAGAAATTTAGGTAGACCCCACATAAATGTATGGATGAGATTTAATGGATTAGTGTTGGAATAGAGTAACTGGAACAGAAAATTTGTTGTGTTTGTTCACTAGTGGAAAGTGGTATAGAGTAAAAACCTAATACCTAAGATCTCCTACCTAATATGGATATAAATGAGACAGAAATTGACTACACTATTGAATTTTTCCTATATAGTGGATAATAATTAACTTTCTTTTATTGGTTTTTCAATAACTTATTTGTTAAGTTACGTATATTTGATCTAAATAAAGGAAATAAAGTGGTCTAATAAAAGGATATAAGATAATGGGCCTAAGTTTAGTGAGAAAATGGATCTCGATCAGTGTGGACTAGACTTGTATTAAGTCTATAATAGGGAGGCCCAATATTGAAGCTATATATATAAGTTAAGGTCTCCCGTGGTTACTTAAGTAATTCATGAATGTACAGAGGCTCTGACCCATTCAGAGGTTCATATTTTAAGAAAATCATAGAAAGATGTTAATCATATCTTGGTGAGTGACTTTAGTAAAGGTGTCGGAAGGATTTGAGATTGTTACGGCCTTGGAAAGTTCGTTGAAAACTCAATGCAATTGAAATAAGGTGTTTATTTGTATTTTCATTATTTCCCCTTCAAGTTCAATCCAAGTTACGTAACTAAGGCTCATGTTATGTGTTACATGTAATATCGAAATGGTTACATGATCGAGTTGTCAGAAACAAATTATATTTTTCTCCATAAGGGTTTCAGAGAATAATTTTTCTGTATTTTAGTTCTTTCTTACGTATGGTAGCTTGAAAATGGGCTACATATGTTTAGCTTTAGAAAACGGGTTGAAAACAAGCTTTAGAGTACCGAGAATCTGCCTAAAAGTTGCCAGAAGTCACTTGACCACCGTTGGTGGAGGAGAACATTGGGAGTGTGTGGTACATGTGTCTGACCACTGAATGGTAGTGGGCGATGGTAGCTAAGGCAGGACAACCACGCCTCCTGCCACATGGCACTTATGGTGAAGGATGTGTATCTGGCTGCATCTATATGTATGACAGTGAGCCACATGTACCAACAGTGATGACGCGTCAGTGAGTGTGCACTACACGCGAAAATCAAACCCCAAGTGCATGATGAATTGCACATAGTACATGTTAATGTCAGCAAACATAAAACAAAAAATTTTCAAATCTTCTATAAAGGTGTCCCGAGGTATTTTAGTACAGTTCCCTAGTTCAGGGAATTTACAAAGTAATTTTTTAATTTTTTTTGGATTTATTACATGAGTAAAAAATTAAAGTTTAACTCTAGAAAAGGAAATAAGACATTTAGAAGTTATTTTTGATTCAGACTTTATATGAGGGTGATACTTGATTTTTCATGTTTCAGGTCATATATTCAGAGTTCGAAACAAGATAATAGTCACTTAGATTGAGATTTTTTGAGACAAAAGTCTCAAATATTCTTCATTGACAATCATTTAAGCACCAATATGAGATAATTAGAATATGCATATGATTTTTTGCATTTATTAACAAATATTATCTTATACTGTATGCCTATATGCAATGTGAGGATAATATAAATGTGTATCCCTTATGTTTGTGGAATTTTTGAGTACTAATGAGAATGTTGTCATCACAGTGCCCTTTCGAGTTAGTATTTGGATTGTTTTACTTGCATGTTTGGGGATGTCTCTAGTCTTATGATTGGTTATTCTACCAAAAGTTATTACCCTTACATGGGATTTTGAGATGTGCATAAAAGAATAAGATGGAGGAAACCATTGCTTTAGTGATTGATTCACCCACAAATGGTCGTGTCATAAGAGTTAATGGTTTTACTCTGATCACTTTTGAGTGGAGGTCTGGTTGTAGACATTATGTATTCAGCCCACAGGTGTTTCATAATGTGTGTAATCAGATTCTTGGTACAGATACTATTTACAACTTTAAGTATCACTATTATCCTTATTAATGCTAATTTTTACGTTGTCATTTTACAGTTACCTTTTTGATCAACAATAACATTGTCACCATTGAAACCCTAACCAGTTACAATTTCAATAAATGGAAGCATAGATGTCAACTTGGTTTTATAGACTGAGCAACTAGCTCCAATCACATCCAATGATTCAGAAGCTAACAAAGTAGATTTTGCAACTTAGGACCGATCTAACAAGATATGTTTTTTATCCATCAAGAGGTCAATCCCAGATCATCTACTGAGTGAACTACCGAACACTATTAACTAAAGGAGTTTTTGGATAATGTGTCCCAAAGAAACAAGATCTTGTCAAATGTAGAGCAGAGTGCCTTGATCAATGAGTTATTCTCTATGAGGTATACAAAAGAAGGGGGAGTACGGGACTACATTATCAGGATGGTCCATCTATAGAGTAAACTAAAGACACTTGACATCCCATTCCTCATTCTTTAATAGTGCACCAAGCTTTGAACACTCTTCCATCAGAGTTTGGTATGCTCGTCTCATCATACATTTTACAGAATGAGGCTTGGGATATCAATGCCTTGATTTCCCAATGTGTTGCAGCGGACGAAAAGTTCAAAAGTGGTCCTCATATAGCCCTTTTTGCAACCGTTAATGGTAAGGGCAAGGTTAAACCCAAAAGAGCTAAGGGAGAGAAATTGAAATTCGCTCAGCAGATACAGACTGAGCAGTCTGTACAAAGAGGTCACAAGAGTTTAAAAACATGAGGATCTTCTTTTGTAAGATGAAGGATCATAAGAAAGCCAACTGCGAGAAGTATAAAGTATGGAAGGTGAAATAGGAACTATCAGGTAACTCTTACATGATTCATGAATCCAATTTTGCAATAACCACATCCAATTTTTGGTGGGTAGATAGTGGAGTGTCTAATCATGTTGCTTCCAGAGTGCAGGGATTCAGATCCAAGAGAAAACTAACTAGAGGGAGGAGAAGTTAATGTTTTGTATATAAAGGATGTATGTTGAACCTCAATACAGGGTTTGTACTGATATTACTAGACCCATTTTACATATCATCTTTTTGATAGAATTTGATATCTATATCAGTATTAGACAAAGAGGGCTATCATTTTGTCATTGAAATGCAGTTGTACATTTATCTTTCGATGGAAAACATATTGGAGCTATCTTTTTTTCATATGGTTTATATCAAATATGCCTTTCCCCTTATGAAATGTATATTTCTTCATATATGACAGAAATTGTTACTCGAAAGAGACCTCTCATTAAGGATTCATCATACATTTTTTGGCATAAAAGCTTAGGCCACATGTCCAGAGATAGATATGAGAGAATGATAAAGGAAAACATTCTCCCAACTCTAAATTTTGACAAATTGAAAACATGTGTTGATTACTGCAAAGATAAGTTGACCAAAATAAAGAAAAAAGGGTCAACTCGAGCTTGTAGTTTATTGGACCTCATATATACAGATATTAGTGGGCCCTATAAAGCCAAATTATACAATTCTAGCTATTTTCTAACTTTCATTGATGATTATTCCCATTACAATTATGTGTTCTTACTTAAAAAAAATGTTCTTGACAAATTCAAGAGCTTTAAGGCTGAGGATGAGAATCAATTGGGAAAATCCATCAAGATAGTCAAATCTGACCATAGTGGAGAGTATTATGGCAAACATAGGATTTCAGGATAAGAAAAAGATTTGATTTCTAGATATATGGAATATTGTGGAATAGTGACACAGTTTACTAAGCCAGGTAATCCTGAGCAAAATGTTGTGGACGAAAGGCATTATCGCACCTTAAAGGACATGATGAGATCAATGCAGAGTAAGACTCCTACCTGAATATCTAGCTATCACGTTAGGATTATATATCCTTAATAAAGTCCTAAGAAAATTAGTGTCAAAGGCACCTTTTGAACTTTGGAAACGATGTAAGTCTAGCATTTTCACACATTCATGTATGGAGTTGCCCTGCTAAGGTGCGTTTGTATAATCCTCTTGAAAAAATTATGCACTTGTTTCATTTGTTTCTACTTAGTAGGATATCTCGATTAATCTAAAGGATACAGATTCTACTGTAGAGAAGGGGGTTTCGAATTGTGGAATCACAAATAACTAAGTTTCTGGAATATGACGTCTTTGAGGAGGGTCAGCCATCTCACCCTGAAGATGAAAACAGGATGGATACTACGATTATGAAAAGGTCTATATGGAGCAACCAGAAGGATTTTAGGATATACAATTTGAAATGAGCATCCAGACAATGGTACCTAAAGTTTAATCAGGTTGTAAACTCTTTTGGCTTCATGGAAAATAAATTTGAACAATGCTTGTATTACAGGGTCAGAGGGAGCAAAGTTATCTTCCTATTATTGTACTCAAATGAAATCTTGCTTATATGAAATGACTTGACCATATTGCATGAAGTTAAAATACTTTTGGTCAAGAATTTTGACATGAAGGACCTTGGTGCAACATATTTTGTCCTAGGTATGTAGATTCACTGAAACAAATCTTAACAATCTTTAAGTCGTTCATAGAATGCATATGTTGAGCATAGGTTGCAAAGGTTTAGTATAGTAGATTGTAAACCATTGTAGTATGAATCTCTCATGGCGAAAGGCTATCTTTGGTGCAGTATCCAAAGAAGGAAGTAGAGAGAGAAAATATGAGGAACGTTTCATATTCTAGTAGGTTGGTAGCCTAATTTATGCTTAAGTGTGCACTAGGCTAGACATTGCATTTACTGTTAGACTGTTGGGTCGATACCTAGGTAACTCATTCATAGACCATTGGAATGCATTCAAACAGTGTTGAGATACATAAAGGGAACAAAGTATTACATGTTGATATATAGGAGAGCCAACAATTTAAACCTTATAGGGTATACAGACTCTAATTTTGCTACGTATTTGAATGATAGAAAGTCCACTTCATGTTACAGTTTCATGTTAATAGATGGTGTAGTATCATGGAAGAGTATCAAGTAAACACTAATGACTTCCTTATCTATGATTCAGAATTTGTTGCATGTTATAGGGGCTGCTACATAAGTGATATGACTCAGGAACTTAATTTCAAGTTATTTATGTTTGATTTAGTGGCTAGGCCCATCTTATTGTATTGTGATATTCTTTTTGTTTTGTTATTTAATAACAACAATAAGAATTTCTCAAAGTCTAAATATTTGGAGGTCAAATACTTGGCCATAAAGGAGTTGATTTAAAATGATGACATTGAGGTTGGGCATTTGTGGATTGAGGAGATGTTGGTTGATCCTTTAGCTAAAGGACTTCGTCCATTTATGTTTGAAAGACATTTATACCGTATAGGTATTTTAAAGTCTTTATCATTGTTAGTTAGGAACCGTTATGTTTGCTCCTTACATGTTTATACATTTTGATGTATTATGATAGGATAGTTGTTTATTGATTAAGATGATCATCTTTTTATCCTCAGTAATATGTGTTTTTTATACATTATCATAAGGCATGTTAAAGAATTAATGTCTATGTCGATCTTAAGCAGTTTAAAGGTCATTAGGCATATATACAGATTGATGTTGAGCCTATATTTATGACACATATAGTTTAAAAGGATATCCATGGATTCTAACATGACGTAGGGAGATATAAGTGTTTAATGTTATAAAGGTATTATCTAATGCAGTGTAGCATTCAGTGAGTGAATATAAAGGTTTTCTCTAATGCAGTTTAGTATACCATTTAATGAAAACAAGATTTCTTTTATGTACTTTTGCATATGCAGTTTAATATAAAGTTTAAAGAAGTCGAGACCTACAAATAGAAAGACGATACATTTTAGATCATACATATGTCATCCAAGTTTGCCACACTCTATTTTCTTATTCATGTTAGTGAGGTATTAGATATAAATAATTGTATTGGATTTGTATCACACATGACACATGTATTCGATATTTTGCAGTTTCTAAAGCCTTGTAGGACGGAAAAATGGAATTTTATTATCTTTGGATCAAATTGTGTTTTTAAATCTGAACAATCAATATAATCACGTGACTGAACCGTATTTTTGAACTGGTTTTCAACTTTTTATCAATATTGCAATTGTTTATTGTCCAAAGGGGAGAATGTTGAATTTTTACTATATAGTGGACAATAATTAACTGTCTTTTTATCAATAACTTACTAGTTCAGTTATATTAATTTAACCTAGATAAAGGTAATAAAGTGGCCTAATAAAAGGTTTTAAGTTAATGGGCTGAAGTCAAGTAAGAAAGTGGATCATGATTAGTGTGAATTGGACCCATATTAAATCCGTAATTAGAAGGCCCAATATGAAAGCTATATATATAGGTTAATGTCTCCTGTGATTGATTAAGTAATTTGTGAATGTACAGAGACTCTGACCCATTCAGAGGTTCATGTTTTAAGAAAATCATAGAAAGAGATTAATTACATCTTAGTGAGTGACTTTAGTAAAGGTGCTAGTAGGATTCGTCATTACGACTTCAAAAGCTCGTTGGAAACTCGATGGAACTGAAATCAAGTATTTCTTTGTTTCTTCGATCCGAGATATGTAACTAAGGCTCATGTCATGTGTTAGATACACTTGACAGGCAAAACTTCCTAAATTCCCCTAAAAAAAATTTCTAGTGCAATGTTATACCTGAAGCAGCTACTCACCTATTTTTTAAGTGTAAATTTTCTAATTTGTTGTATAGAAGGAAACTATTGATTACTGCTTAGTAGAAAAAAACTAACTTAACTATGGTAAATTCTTACACTCACTTATGCAAGAAATGTGCATAAGTAGATAAGCATAAAGATGTTCTAAAAATAGTTTTCAGTCTATATATAAAAGGAAAACGTGCTCCAACTGAAAATGGAGTTGTACTTTAAGATAAAAGAACAATAAGGATGATCTTCGAAACTAGATATTGGTTAAAAAGATATGCAAATTCTAAGACGTTATGATTGAAACAAATCATCAAGGTAAAATATGTAATAAGTAGTACAGACCTTTTTAAATATCCAGGATCATATATGAAAGGATTGAAAATAAAAGAATGCAAAATACCTGATTTCAGCTCTATCTCTGATTCCGAAGCAATTTTCGAGCACCAAACAAGCTCCAATCTCCCGCGATCTTTACAGAAAATATTCTTCATCCTACACATGGTTTAGACCTTTCTACAGTTTTCTCAATACGTAAGCTCTCTTAACAGGTCAGAAATTCTGTATGCTTACGATTGATATCAGCAACTACAATATAGCTTCCATATCGGGCTTCCCCATCACAAGGCCGATATAGACTAGTCGACACTAAAAAGGATCTATTTTTCATCCGAACTTCGACTCATTAATCTAGACCATTTATTGGGCCACTTTATTACCCTTATCTGGACTAAATTACGTAACTTAACTGATAATTTATTAAAAGGCCAAAATGACAATTAATAACTATCCACTATATGGGAAAATGACAAAATTTCCTTTAAGGATAAAAATGTCTTACAATCTCCCCCTTGGACAATTATGAATTGCAGTTTTAATCAAGTTTAAAACAATTTGAAAACTCGGTTAAGTTACGCTAATGTATTGGTACCAAAATTTTAAAAACATTTGATCCAAAGGTAATGAAAGTCCTACATTCTGTCCTGCAAGGCTTTTGATACAGGAAAATATCAATCACATGTGTCATGTATGACACAGGTCTAATATAAGTACAAATATCTAATACTTTACTATATGAATGGGAAATTGGAGTGTGACAAACTACAATGATACCTTTATAATCTAATATGTATCATCTTCATCTATAGGTCTAGATTTCTCTATCTTTAAGATATATTGCAAGTGCTAAATTGCAGTAGAGAAATCTTGTTTTCTCTCACCGAATGCTAAATAGCATTAGAGAAAACTTGTTTCCTCTCACTAGATGTTAAATAACATTAGAGAAAACCTTTATCTTCTCCAACTGAATGCTAAACTGAATTAGAGAAACTTTATAGGATTAAAATCTTATATCCCCCTTTGTCGTATGAAATTTTAAGGATGTCCTTATAAACTTTGTGTGTTTATTGACATAGGCACAAGGTTAATCTTTATAAACACGTCCAATGACCTTTAAAATGCTTAAGATCAACACAAATCTTAAGATTTCTACATGTATTATGATTATATATAAAATAGTTATAACCGAGGATAAAAATATGTTCATCTTTATTAATAAATAACTATAATGTCATAATACAACAAAATACACAATCATTTAAGGAGAAAAATACAATGAACTCTAAATATTGTTGTGTAAGGACTTCAACACACCTATACCGGACATATGTCTAGCAAACATTAGGGGGCGAAGTTCTTTAGTCACCGAATCAGCTAACATCTCCACAGTCCTAATGTGCTCTACTTCAACATTACCCTTCTGGATCAGCTCTATTATGGTCAAATCCTTGATCTCCAAATGCTTAGACCATGTAATACTTTTGTTTTTGTTACTGAACAACACTGTAAAAAGATTATCACAATACAACCGTATGGGTTTAACAATCGAATCCACCACAGACAACTCAGAAATCAAGTTTCTGAGCCAAACCGCCTTTGTAACAGTTCTATAACAATCAACAATCTCTGCATGCATGGTCGAGGAAGTTACCAGTGTCTGCTTGACACTCTTCCACAATACTGCACCATTTGCCAACATAAAAATGTATCCTGAAGTGGACTTATGATCATCTGAACATATAGCAAAATCAGAGTGTATACCCTATGAAGTTCAATTCGTTGACTCTTCTATATGTCAACGTATAATCCATGGTACACTTTAGGTATCTTAACTCCCATTTAATTGCATTCTAATGGCCCACACCTAGGTTAGCTAGATATTGACCTAGTAGTCTAACAACAAATGCAATGTTTGGTCTAGTGCACACCTGGCATACATCAAGCTACCTACTATACTAGAATACGGGACATCCCTTATAGCCACTCTCTTAACCTCATTCTTTGGACACTATGCCAAAGATAATCTCTCTCCATAAGAGATAGGTGCTACAATAGGTCTACATTCAATCATATTAAACGTTTGTAGTACTCGTTCAATGTATGCACTTTGTGAGAGGCTCAACGAGGGTCGAGATCTGTCCTGGTGAATCTGTATACCGAGGACAAAAGATGCTTCACTTAAATCCTTCATGTCAAAATGTTTGGCCAAAAGTTGCTTAACTTCATGCAACATAGTCAAATCATTTGATAAGAGCAAAATGTCATTGACATACAGTAGTATGAGGATGACCTTGCTCTCCTTGACCTTATAGTATAAGCATCTTTCGACTTTGTTTTGTACAAAGCCGAATGAGGTCAAAACCTCATCAAACTTTAGGTACCACTATCTGAAAACTTATTTTAAACCATATATTGATTTATTCAACTTGTAAACTTTGTTAGTTATATCCTAATCCTGAAATCTTTTAGGCTTCTTCATATAGACCTACTCATAAAGGTCACCATTCAGAATAGTGGTCTTAAAGTCCATCTGATGTAGCTTCATATCATAATAAGCTATTAATGCCATAATCACTCTAAATGCATCCTTCGAGGACACAAGAGAGAAGGTGACATTAAAGTTAATTCCTTTTCTCTAAGTGAATCCCCTGGCAACTAGACACGCCTTAAACTGCTCAACTTGACCCTGTGTATCCTTCTTGGTCTTAGATAGCCACTTACAACTAATAGGCCTTCAATGTTAAGGTAAATCAACTAGCTCCCATACCTTATTATCTCATAAAATGCATCTCGTCCTTCATTGCTTCCCACTACATATCCATATGGGGTCCAGAAATGGCTTTTAAAAATGTAGTTAGAACCACAACATGTCTAATGTTATGGTCTTGCTCACCCAGATAGACTATGTAATCTAACGAGATAGTAGGTCGCTTCTCTCTGGTGGATTTACGCAACTGCATAGACTCTTGTACTTCAAAAACATCCTCCTGAATAGGTGTAAGTTCCTGTGCCTGCTCAAGCATGGTACTTAGGCCTTCATCCATCGAAACTGACTATATAAGAGGTGGATACAAAATAATTCTAGTATCCGTCCTGCTAACTTCTGGAGGATGTGAAGATCCTCCCTCATCATAGACATTGTATTCCAAGAACTTCACCATCTGTGATTCCACTATTCTGGCCCCTCTCTCTCTACAATAAAATCTATAGCCCTTAGAGTGGTCGAGATATCCCACTAAATAGCAATGACCGTCCTGCTAACTTCTGGAGGATGTGAAGATCCTCTCTCATCATAGACATTGTATTCCAAGAACTTCACCATCTTTGATTCCACTATTCTAGCCCCTCTCTCTCTAAACTAAAATCTATAGCTATTAGAGTGGTCGAGATATCCTACTAAATAGCAATGAGTTGAATGAGGTTGCAATTTGCTCTCATAAGGATTATATAATCTTACCTCAGTAGGGTAGCCCTACATACGAATGTCTGGGCTTGGCTTCCTTCAAATATAAAGCTCAAAAGGCGTCTTTGATATTGACCTGCTCAGGACTTTGTCCAAGATATATAATGTCATTTTGATGGCTTCACCCTAAAGGTATTCAGGTAAGTTAGTCCTGCTCTATATTGATCTCGTTATGTCCTTTAAGGTGCGATTACACCTTTTGGCCACACCATTTTGCTAAGGACTACGTAGCATAGTGAATTGAGTAACTATTCCATCTGATTCCAAATACTTAGCAAACAAACCCTTTTCTTGTCTTGCAACCTCATGTCTACCATAGTATTCCTCTCCTCTATCAGATCTGACAATCTTTATTTATCTTCCCAATTGGTTCTAAACTTCAGTCTTGATCATCTTAAATTTATCAAGAACTTCAGACTTCTCTTTAAGCAATAACACATAACCATAACGGGAATAATCATCTATAAATGTCAGGAAGTATCTGGCATTGCACAACGTGACCGTATAAGGACCATTAACATCCATATGTATGAGGTCCAATAAGTCTGAAACACGAGTTGACCCTTCTTCTTTATCTTGGTCAACTTACCCCTACAACAATCAACACGTCTCCAGATCACTGAAGTTCAGAGTTAGGAGAATGTGAACACGTGGTATCAGAGCTTATTACGTATCCCGGATCATACACGAAAGGATTAAAAATGAAGAAATACAGAATACCTTATTTCAATTCCATCTCTGATTTTGAAGCAGTTTTCGGGCACCAAACGAGCTCCAATCTCCCAGAACCTTTACGAAAAGTATTCTCCTACATGTGATTTAGGCCTTTCTACAATTTTCTCAATACATAAGCTCTCTTAACTGGTTAGAGATTCTGTGTGCTTACAATTGATATCAACAACTGCAAGAGATCATAATCTATTTATATATTTATATAATAAAATTCTATAGAATATTTATCATTCCATTATATTATATTTATATAACATTTTCTATTATATTACATTATATATTATTCCTTATAGAATACATTCTAGTAGAAATATATATATATAAGAACTATATATATATAGAAATAGCATTCTATAATTATAGTCAAAATTAGAATTATATATAATAATATCTATTTATAATTAAATCTTAAAATCCATTTTCATTTTATAGTTAATTTATTTTATAGTTAATAGGTAAATCCATTTATAGTTACTCCAAGCTGTACATACGACTTTCATAGAATTCTATATGTATCGATGACATCAAGTATAGAATTATGTTTACTCACTTTAAATTGATCAGTATCCGTTTCCCTCCTTTTCTTTCTAGGACTAGAAATCCTGTATTTTTCATATCCATACAATTGATTTCTTGGGTTTTCGAAATAGTGTATAAAGAAGTACTTCGAATTATTATTATTTGACTCGGGCCTCTTCTAAAAATAGAAAAATCGAGGCATTTTGAATTGTTTATTGACACAGACAAAGTCAAGGAAAATCTCTAAAATTATATTAATATTGGAGCTTGGATATATAGTAGTTCCGAATTGAATCTCTTTCCATATCGGGCTTCTCTATTATAAGGCCGATATAGACCAGGTCGACACTGAAAGATATCCATTTTTCATCCGACCTTCGACCCATTGATCTAGATTATTGATTGGGCCACTTTATTACCCTTATCTAAGTCAAATTACGCAATTTAACTGATAATTTATAATGAGCCAAAATTACAATTAATAACTGTCCACTATATGAAAAATGAGGGCAAAATTGTCTTACAAAATATTCAATACATCTCCACGTATACATGTCAATGTAGTTAAAGACTATATGATTCGGACATACGCGCATATCTTTTCTAAACTCTAATGAAGTTTTAAGTCTCTGTAAAAAAAGGTTTCAAAAGCGTTCCAGTGAAGAGCGTAGAACTCACCTGATGCAGCGAAAAGCTCTCAAAATTCTAGTTATAAGCTACTCCTTCGTTCCAATTAAGATGCATCGGGGCAGCCAAGCTTAATCCAAAATTTTAATACCCGAACCCGATCAGACTTAACATCTTAAGCCTAATTAAGTTCAAACTTAGTACGATTATTTTCTTTTAGAAAATAAAAATTTTAAAAGCCATCATTTTTCAAACTTAACTGAATTCATTAAATTTAAGCCGAAATAGATCGAGCAGGACTCCTACTTCTAACCTAGTGTTCTGCCTGATACACATAGAAAAGCGGTTAGCGAGCGCTCATAATCGTGACATAGAAGATTCATGAACGGAAA
>JAOSBN010148132.1:0-24512 GCA_027563595.1 Erythroxylum suave | reverse complement strand
AAATATCACTATTCATGTGTATGTGTATACCATTTTATGCATGAGCATGAAAAATGCATCTCTTGCCTCTCACTGAATAATCCTATTTACTATTATAACCTTCCCATAGGTAATGGGATGTTATATGCGTGCCGGGAGAGCTGAGTAAACTTCAACTTGTACTCACTCACACTCATATCCCTTTGTGTGAGATTCATAAATTCTCTAGCCTTCTCTTGGATATAGACCCTCGAGAAGTATTTCCTCCTGAAAGCTTCCAAAAATTGCCTCCATGTCAGTGCTGGTGGTATGTCCTGACTGTGGGGCACTGACTCCCACCAATGGAACGCATCCCTTTGCAGCAAGCTGACTGCATAATCCATCTTCTCTTCATTGAAGCACTTCATCTGAAGCAGGGCTCTCTTGGTCCTCTTCAACCATGCTTCCGCCTCCTCCAGATTTGTAGTATCATTAAAGTCTACTGCCCTATACTTGCGGAGTTTATCATACTGTCCGCTCCTCTCCACTTGAGCTGGAACCGGCACTTGTGACCTTTGACACATGGAATAAGTAAAAGCCTAGGCAAAGGCTTGAAAGAATCATGGATCTAGAGGGTTTGCTTAAGGCATAGGAGGTGAAGGTGGTGGCACTTCATGCTATACACTAGGTGCCTTCGAATCAGGAGCAGAGTGTGTCCCAACATCTTGCTGGACATAGGATTCATCGGTGCTCCCTTGGCGAGAGCCAAATCGAGTTAAAGCTCCTTAAGTTCTTTTACGAGGCGTCATTTTCACTCCTTTAATATAAAACTATTGAAAACCTTTAGTTCATGCAAAATTTTTTTTCAAAGTATGCAAAATAGTTCAAATTGTATAAAACAATTTCAAATCATGTGAAACAATTCAAAACAATGCAAGTAGTTCACTTAAAACAATGCATGTACATTTCATGTCTCAACCTACCCATTTCGTGCTTCGGATACTCCTAAACTTGTTCCTACATCTGGACCTCAACCTAAATGCTCTGATACCATAAGTGTTGAGACCCCACCCTTACGAGTCACATGCTCGATGTCCTAAGTGACGTCTGGATGCGCATCCCACAAGGGTGGCTTGCCCACACCAGTCAATCGTCAAAACAAACTCACTTTTCCTATTTCCGAACAGATTTTGGGAAAACTCAAATTGAAATTTCAATTGGACTTCTTCAGAAAATTTGTTCCCCATTGTCTTAAGTCTCTAGTGAAATAAACATTATTCAATTCGGTTCAGTGATTCAAAACATATACTTCAAACATTTTTGGACTGCTCTTGTCCAAATCAGTATACTATGCACAAATTCTATCTGAAATTTAAACATTTAGGAACCAAATTAGATTCCAATTTCTTCATAAAATTTGTAGCTTCATGTCTCTAGTTTACCAAAAATTATAAATCATCTCATTTGGAGCTCTACCGATCCAGAAATCATCATAATACTGAAGTATGTTCAGTGGAATAACATCAGTTAATAGTATTTAAGAACACACACACTGTACCCATCCCACGTTTTTCACTCAAGATTTCTCATTTCATTTCATATGGCTATGATTTTTTGTTTTAAACTTAGATAAATGTCTTAAGAGTCCAATGGTTCAAGAATCAAGTCATTTGAGTGTCTAGAGAAGAAGTTATGGCCAAAAGAATCTAACATGTTTTTGTCCTCAATCATACTGAAACTGTTTCAGCGAAACAGCCATAACTTTCTCTAGAAATATTTGATTAACGTGTTCTTTATATGGATCCAAAGAGGACTTCAAGATCTATAACTTTCATGAAGACCAAAATGACAAATTTTATTGTCTGAAGCATCAAAAGCAGAACAGAAGATAGGCCAGGCGAAAAAACAGAAGAAGCAAAACATAGAAGAAGATGACGTCATCACAGAAGAAGCAAAAAGTAGATGAAGTTCGTCAGAAAGTAGATGAAGCAAAAAGTAGATGAAGTTCGTTAGAAAGTAGATGAAGCAAAAACTAGATGAAGTTGATCAGAAAGTAGACGAAGCAAAAAGTAGATGAAGTTCGTCAGAATGTAGAGGAAGTGAAAAGGTAGAAGAAACAAAACATAGAAGAATAAAATTTCATTCTTGAACATCTTCCCTTATAAGGACCATAACTTTCAGCTCCCTCTATTCTTTTCTCAACTTCACCGAAACCTCTCTTCCTCTCTTTTGATTTTTGTATCTCACTTCTTCCTTCACCTATTCCACGTTTTTCTTCTTCTATAGCACAAAACAACACCTTTCCTTTCCCATTTTACCTTTAATGAATGAAGAAAGTCTCCTTTGCCCTTCCTTTAATGCCTTAGTGCTTCTAACCTTATGTAAACTACACAAAATACCCCTTTATGATTTTTTTCCCACCTTTAATTCAACTAACCCATGAAATAAATTCTACTAATATAGGCATAAATAAAATAGAATAAAAAATTTTAAATCCCAGAAAAAAAATTCACTTATCCACGCCTCATAATTATCTAAATCATGCTTAACTAAAATAAAAAAACAAAAACATTCAGGGGCCAACAATTGCTCTCTATAAGGTTATGTCGAAGTGGTTAACATTCCTAATCAATTAGGAGATCGATCGTTCATGCATTTTTTATTTGATTCTATAATCGTATTTGTTGTCTTAGGAAGTGTTGGGTATGGGAGAAAGAATGGTGATAAGAGGTTGGAAGCCTTGAGGTTTTGAATGGATTGAATACTTGAGAACAAGTATTGTTTAAGTGTGAGGTTATTTGTTAAGTTGCATTTTATGCATGGTTTCTAGGATAGTTTGCATTCATTTTGCATATGTTTATTTATTATTTGTGTGTTTTTGTGTGCTTTTGTGTTTGTTATGTATGCAAGAGACCAAAGTGGGGATTGGAGTCATAATGCAGGAGATTTGGGCTGTTTTGGAGAAACTACGTGTTGAAAACATATACGATTTGACCATGTCGTATCGGGCAACAACTAGGCAGAATTTATGGACGAGTTTTTAAGCTCAATCGTCATCTATTTTGGGACTGGATCTTTGTTGGAGACGTGGAATACAAGCTGGGAAGCTAGAATGAAGATTCCTACTTGAAAATTAATTACGAAATCTCTCCTAATTTTGGCTAGAGTTACGAATTGGAAAGGAGATAAATACCTTTGGGCAGAAGAAAAGAGGGTCCTCTCTTCCTTCTCTTGTTTTCAGTACTCAGCCGCCAACCACCATTTTTATTACAGTCTTTATGTTATTTTGCTGTGAAGAAAAGATGAACTCTGTGATATCTTGTGTTCTCATGTTAGCTATGAACAACTAAACCCTTTTCTAGTCAGGGTGCTTGGATATTCAGCTATGGATGATTTGTGAGACTATGCTTTTATTTGTTTATGCAATTTACATATTTATTTAATTTCTATGCTTGAACCAAATTCATTATTTTTATTGCGCAATGTCACGAGTTGTGTGATTGATTAGGTGATAAATTGCTGAATAGGATAGTATTGTGGTGGATATTATTCTATCAAAGTAATGAATTGGTTTTATCTTACGAACGATGTATGTTGGTGGCAAAATCGATGGAATTAAATAATCTAACTTAATAGATTATGGCGTTTCTGAATTTATTTGTTAGGACAAGGGTCTTTTTCATTCTTAATGCAACTAGAGATTGATCTTGTTAGGCATTTCCCGGGGGTTGTCTTTAGATTAGGGAAGTAATTTGTCAGGACGTTTCCCGGAGTTACTGACAAAGTAAGAAAAGATTGGTTAATGAGTGCATAACCTTTGGTTGTAACTTTGTCTATTTGAATTGCCTAATTCATCTTGTGATGTTAATGATCGAATTTCCAGGCTGAATTGAAGAGTACTTTGGCTACGTTTCCACCCGTTGCATTTTAATCTCGTTTTATTATTTACTGTCTAGACCTGTTTTATGCCAATAGAACATGCTCATGTCGTATTCGTCACTATAGCTCTCTAATTTTCTGCGTTATTTTTATTTTTTATTTACATCTTCTGTAATATCAATTCTTCAATCTGTTATTTTCTGAGTATTATAGTAACTTTGCACTAATTCCCTACAGATTCGACCTGATTCACCACTAGCTACCTAGTTTTGGAGAGATGGAAATATATTTTTATTTTTGGTAGTTTGACAAAAGAAATAATCATTAAATGCAAACACAAAATTAATGAAAGCAAATATGAAGAGAAAAAAGACAAGCCTTAACATAACATTTGCAGAGGCCCAATAATCACACATTTCACTCTAATTTTTTTAAGTCATCCATCCATTTTGGATCATGTCTCCTTATGTCCTCATTCGAAGGAAAAGACTTGTAGTATTTATAAAGTAGATAATGATGATCCTTTATCCTTTGTTTCAATAGTTATCTGACATAGTTTGAAACTTTAGGGTTCTTAATATTGATGATATTAAGCTTCATCTATGAACAACACGTATAAGTTAACTTACTCTTTAAATAAGTAAAATGGTAATGTATATAATGAAATGAATTTTAAAATTATCGAAACTTTATCCAAAGCATTTTATAATAAGTTGTCTTCCTTCAACTACCTGGCATATTGAAGGCGTGACAATTCATTACTGACAAGAACTCCTAACTCATTGGACAATTTTGTTGATTGGATCTTATTAATAGGATGACGTTGCATGGGGTCAATATGCACAACAACTTGATGTTGATTGCAACATTCATGCATTGCAACTCAGATCTTTTAGTTATACCTCTACCTTTTTTTCTTATGTCTGTATTGGAACTTGACAACAACAAAAATGATAAGAAAAAACACATTACACATGTAAATATATATTTGAACATAACTATAAATATAGGTAGATAACAATAACATACCTGAAGATCCCTCAACACTAGTTGAGGTCGATATAGATTGTTGCTAACTACCTTCATTGATAAGTTAAGATTGATTTGGTTATTGTGAGGAAGGAACATCTTTGGTAGTTGCCACTCTTTTTTTCCTTATTTCTGTCAGGTCCCATTATATTGAATATCTATAAATGAAATGCCAATATAACGCAAAATCTTTCCTCAAACATTAACATTCCACATGAATATAAATCAAACACAAGTCAAAACTAAACATTCTGCATAAACATAAATCAAACACCAACATTCCACATAAACATAAGTAAAATATCAATAATACGCATTGATTGATCCTGAATAAACATAAGTAAAACATCAACAACATAACTTAAACATGAACATAACATTTCAAATAATATAAACAATTTATTTACATTCAATCATTATGATCAAGATTTTGAAAACCATCATCATTAATTACATTATAATTGGATTCGTCATCACTAATATATTTGACCAAAGTATCATCATTGTCATTTAATTCATACTAATTATAGTCTACATCTGTTTGATTGAAAAAATTGACTTGGACTTCATCCAGTTGTACTATGTTCGAATCAACATCTTTCATATGGAATGATGATATATCTTTATCTTCTAAAACCCAATCCAATCTCTTGATAAACTTCATCTACATCCTTATTAAATTGACTATTATCCCTTTCACAAAAATAGAAGACATTTTGGTGTTGAAACTTTTAAACAACCTTCCAATTACTACCCAATACAGTATTGTTAAGGTATAAAACTTGCTTCACTTGACTTACTAGGACAAAAAGATCATTATCATACCATATCTTACTAACATTGATACTAGTAATACTTCCCTTCACTTTCATGTTAGTAAGATTAAACCAATTGCACTTAAATTGTAACATACCACTCCTATAGTGCATATGCCCAAACATATCCACAAATAGTTGAGAATATACTCTACAAAAATGGTACGTTAGAACAATCACATAAATACAGTCTGAGGCATCAATATAACTTAAGCATTCCAAATACTAATTTCCTTCACAATCTTAATAACTCATATATGTCGTTAACATTCTAAATGTAAGTAGACCATACACAACAGTTTTGAACTCAATCCTAGTACATCATATAATTAAAAAATTAAATACTAGAGACAATGTGTGTCATAACATGGAATGCTAATACAAAAGACATCTATCTAGACTTTGTAGGTATCAGCTGACCAAACCTTTAAGTCATTCTTGTTCCCGAAATAACTGCACTAGAATTCTATTAGATCGCTTTAAAAGCTAGATTTCCTTTGACCTTTAAAATCAATATTGCAATTTTGATGAGTTTGTGAACTCAGTGAATGAACCATCATCGATGTGGTCACTCAAGTCAGAACATAAAGACAAGTATATAACTCAATTCAACAAGTATGACACATTATACAACATTAAATATCACATCTCATTATATCATATGTCAGTAAGTACAATATGTATTCAATTAATTCGTATCACTATTTCAAAACAATCTAATAAATCATCTCAATCACTCATATAATAATGTAAAGTTGTATATACAAATGCACATATGACTCCATTTTTATATTGCTTTGCTATGATCGAGTACCTATTATCCCAATTTACTATCTTGTACCCATTGAGAATACTGGGTTCATTTCATATATTGTCCCATATCTATTGTAGATACTAGGCTTATTGTTATCTGAGCTTGTGGCTCTTTATGCACAATCTTGAGCTTTAAGCTCTTTTCCACACATGTGCTATATCGGTCACAACTCCTTTATTTGATAATGCATTTCAGTGTAATAAGATGCATCAATTCACATATCATGCTTTCGGTACTTTTCATTCAATGTGCCCATGTCATATATGAAACCCTTTGGATTTAAGTCCAGCATTCATCATTCAGTTGTTCACACATTCCGCAATACACATCCAATTCACACGAAAGCACATATGATTGAATTTACACATCTAGGTTAACTCACAGTACGCTCTAGAATAACAACTGCTTTGATGATTGGGTAATGTCGAGATGTTGGCGATCAACTTATGTGTCTATAGTCAAGCAATACACATATAGTTCACAATCACTAACTTTTTTTAATCATATGAACATACAATCATGCACATGTATATATGTTATTTTCAATGCATGCTCAATTAACCTTTTTGGGTATGTATTCTTATTCACAAGTCTTGACCATTCAATTATTATAGCTTGTATATTTCCACATTGCGTTCAGATTTATACCTTAAGTAAGTTTGATTACACTAAATTCATCAACCATATATTCATCAACCTTTTCTAGCAATATAGATTCACACAATTTTCCCAATTCTCATTCATTCATACCTAATACACCTTACTTATATCCTTTGTATCATATTTGCATTCATAAGAACACCTTTATTCCTTTGACAACTCATAATATTCAGATTTAAATATATAGATATCAAGACAATCCATTCCTTAAGCAATGACATCAATTAACAACCTAAACTTATCGAACCCTTAACTAATTATTCAAAAAACAATCTTGGTTCATTTTAAGCCTTAATCAAGTCCAAATACACCAATGTAGAGTGACTTATCCTCATTTGGTTCAACAAATTCACAAAACTGAAATTAACATTTCAAAGCTTTGGCAACGATTGCAAGGAACCTTCCTAGGATCCTAGGATGAGAGCCCTGATGTGCGCTATCCAATTTCCCTTAATTTTCCATATTCAATCACTTTTATACCAAATTCAATACACCTTAATAATAGTCCATTAATTATACCTTAAGTATACTTTAATTATACTTCAATTGCTCATCAATTTCATCTCTAATTCTAACTCAAAATGCAGCTCATAAACTATTGTCTTTCGTGCATGTGAAAATAAAATAGAAACTATCATGTATGCATCACTTTCTAGCATTCACTTAACCAATATCACAAACAATCCATCCCCAATTCAATCATCATCAAGTTCTATTAACATATATCACAAGAGATCAATCTTTCACTTATTTGATTAGCTCAATTGCCTCCTCAATTATCAAGTCTACTTTGCCTTACAAACATGTAAGATAATCCAAGTACAAAGTGGGATTAGAATGGGTTTTCAACAAAGATAAAAAGATATCAGCAAGTACAACAATGATCTGGTTCTATAACTATCTTTATGAAGGTTAAAAGCATGGATTTTGGTGTGGTTATTGAACACAAACGTAGGCATAACACATAGATGTGAGGGTGTGGTGTTTCGGTGACGAAAGGAAAGGAGAAGAAAGCATGCAGCAGAAACTTTAGGAAAGATGATTGACTATGCATTTTCTTAAGCCTTTTGGTGCAAGGTGTCCTTGTTTTAAATGGATACATGTCATCTAAGGAGATAAGCTACATGTCCTCTTATATGGCTGGAAAATGTCACCAATATCCTAGGCCATTAGTCACTCAATCATTATTGCCATTAGTCACTCAATCACTATTGCCATTAGTCACCTAATTTTCTATGCCAAATGTCACTCATTTTATAAGTTTAGTCATCATAATTTTCCATTTGTCAACTTATCTTACCACTTGACATTTTTCCAATTGTAACAATTAACTCCAAATTACTAATTATAATTCATCAAACGAAAATTCAAAACATAAGCAATACATAATCGAATCATCATCATTTTAAACCTTTTACCCCGAAACATGTTAATTGAGTGTATATACTATCTTTACAATGTTTTCCAAATCAATATTCATGAGTGTATATGCTCATGTTATGCATGTGAGTGAAAAGCACCTCATAAATTCTAAAATGATATAACTCAAAAGTCTAAGATTCTAACCCTTTGTAGGATTTGGAAACCAGTTATTACAATTTTCTCCCCCCCCCCTCAAGGAATTTCTTCATCGAAATTCTTACCTGATTGACCAAATGGATGGGGGTACTATTTCCTCATCTCAGTCTCCCATGTAGCGTCTTCTTTTGAATGATTCCTCCAAAGGACTTTAAAGGAATTACATGATTTCTCAACTCTTTCATCTGCTATCCAACTATTTTGACTGGTTCATTAATATAACTCAAACTCGTTGCAATCTCAACCTCCTGTGCCGGTAATACATGTGTTAGATCTGATTGATATCTCTTGAGAATATTAATATGAAATACATTGTGAATTTGAGACATCTCTAGCAGTAATGCTAATTTGTAAGCTAATGGTCTTACTCTCTCAGTAATCTAATAAAGACCAATGTATTTAGGGCTTAACTATCCCTTTTACCAAACCTTAACACTCCTTATTAAGGCGACACTCTCAATATCCTTCCTGTGCTGATCTGCATAACTCTTTTGCCTGTCTTGAGCTGTTTTAATCTTACTACGGATCGATTTTACCTTATCAAAAATATTTTGAAGCAACTATAGGCCTTTAACAATCCTTAGGCCCTCTTCATCCCAATTCAAAGGCGATTGACACTTTCTACCATATAATGCCTTATATGGAGGCATACCAATACTACCATGATAATGATTGTTGTATACAAATTTAATGAGAGCTACATATTCATCCCATACTCCTTGAAATTCTAAAAACACAAGCTCTAAGCATATCCTCAACAGTTTTAATAGTCTTCTCACTCTGTTTGTCAATCTAAGGATGAAATGTTATACTAAAGTTCAACTTTATACCCAATGTTGACTATAAACTGCCCCAAAATTTATATGTCAATATAGGATCCTGGTTTGATACAATAGATACTGGAACTCCATATAGCTTCACTATCTCATTAATATATCTTTGAGCTAACTGATCTAGTGTGTTACTCTCTCTCACAGGTAAGAAGTGAGCTAATTTTGTTAATCTATCAATAATTACCCGTATAGCATCATGTTGTCTCGGAGTTATCGGCAAACCTATAATAAAATCCATTATAATTCTCTCCCATTTCTAGTCTGTAATAGGTAATGTCTGTAATATCCTAATTGGAGCCTGATGCTCTGCCTTAATCTGTTGGCTTGTTAAACACCCCATAATATGCTCAACCAGCTGCCTCTTTATCCCTGGCCGTAAAAAATGTTGTTCCAGAGTATTGTGCATCTTAGTAGTACCATATCGCATAGCATAGGCTGCTATGTGTGTTCCTCCAGAATTTCTTCTCTTAGACCATCAACATCCAGTACACATAATCTTTGTTTTAACCACGATGTATCATCTCTTAACTCAAATTTGTTTTAACTTCTCTACAATCTTCACCAATTATGGGTCTTTGCTTTGAGCTTTCTTAATCCTTTCATGCAATACTAGTCTAAGCTTCTATGTAGCTAACTATTCTTCATTCTATCCTAGACTTACCTTAACATTCAGGGCTCTCAATTGAACTAGGTTTGGTAACCTTTATGTTTGAATTTGTTCCACATTGCTATTAGATTTCCTACTTAATGCATCAGCCATAAGATTAACTTTACCTGGATGGTATTCAATTGTGCAATCATAATCCTTAAGCAACTCATTCTACCTCCTTTGTCTCATATTCAATTCTTTTTTACTCAACAAATATCACAAACTTTTATGATTTGTAAATATCTAAAACGTCTCATCATACAAATAATGTCTCCAAATTTTCAAAGCAAACACTACTACAGCAAGCTCTAAATCATGAACTGGATAGTTAAACTCATGAGACCTTAATTGTCTCAAAGAATAAGCAATCACTTTACCATACTGCATCAAAACACATTCTAATCCTTGGTGTGAAGCATCACTATATAAAACATATCCTCTAGATCTGGATGGTATAGCTAACATCGGTGCTATAGTTAATTAATGTTTTAATTCCTCAAAGCTCCTTTAACACTCATCAATCCATCAAAAAGGTACATTCTTTCTTCAAAACTTTGTCAAAGGGGTTGAGATCAATGAAAACTCCTCAAAAAACCTCCTGTAATAACCTGTTAACCTAAGAAAACTCCAAATCTCAGACACATTTCTAGGTGCTTCCTACTTCATCACTGCCTCAACTTTCTTTGGATTTGCCTGTATGCCCTATCTAGATACTATATAACCCAAGAACACCACTTGATCAAGCCAAAATTCACATTTACTGAACTTGGCATACAATTGCTTCTCTATCATTATTTGTAAAACCAACTTCAAATGCTTAGAATGTTCCTCTTTACTCCTTGAGTGCACTAAAATATCATCTATGAATACAATCAGAAAATGATCTAAGTAAGGTTGGAATACTTTATTCATCAATGCCATAAAGGCCACTGGAGTGTTCGTCAATCCAAAAGGCATCACCTAAAACTTGAAGTGTCAATATCTGGTTCTGAATGCACTCTTTGGTACATCAGCTACTACTATCTTCAATTCATAATAGTCCAACCTCAAATACAGTTTAGTAAACACCTGAGCTCCCTGTAACTAATCTAGTAAATTATCTATTCTCAGTAAGGGATACTTCTTCTTCACTGTCACCCTATTTAGTTGCCTATAATTAATGTATAATCTCAAGGTTTCATCCTTCTTCTTCACAAACAAAACTAGAGCTCCCCAAGGTGATACACTAGGTCTGATAAAACCTTTATCCAACAACTCCTACAATTGGGTCTTAAGTTCCTTAAGTTCCAGAGGTGTATAGAGGAATAGATATAGGAGCAATACCTAGAACTAAGTCAATAGTGAACTTTGTTTCCCTATCTGGGGTTAATCCTAGTAATTCAGTGGGAAATACATATAAGAAACCCCTAAAAATAAAAATATCGTGTAATATTTGCTCAATTTGAGTATCGGTTATATAGGTAAATAAGCCTCACATCCACTTCGAGTTAGTCTTAAAGCATTCATTGAGGAAATCAATTTAACTAGCACTGATTGACTAACACCTTGAAATATAACCCCTGGTTGATTAGGAGATTCAAGAACAACTTCTTTAGTATAACAATTCATTATAGCCCTATGTGTAGTAAGTCAGTCCATATCTAAAAAATGGTTTATCTCTTTCAACTGCAACATTATCAAATCGACTTTCAACTCAGCCTGGTCAACCCAAACAATACACCCTCTGCATACTTCTCCAATCACTGTAGTACTACCTACTGGAGTACTCACCTCTAAGCCAAATTTCAACATATCTCTCTCAAAATGTAGTTTAGATGCTAGAAGTGGAGTAATGAATGAATGTGTGGACCCTAGATCTAACAATGCAAATGCCTTAAAATTAAAGACATATAACACACTTGTAACATCTGGAGAATTCCGTGCCTCCTACCTCGTAATAAGAAAAATCCTAGCTTGGGACTATGGTTGGTTACTTTGCACCTCAATCCTAACACTAAGACCAACCGAACTGGTTTTACCCCTACCTCTTCCTCTTTATCCTACTCCACTGGCTTTGCTCTACTGGATAGTCATTTCAGTCACTGATACTCCTTTCACTCCAGACTGTGTTCCCAATATTACAGGACATTCTCTAATCTGATGCTTAAAAGAGCCATAATGCAAGCAAGCTCCCGATATCTTCCAACATTCTCCACTATGTTGCTTTCCACAATGCTCATAACTAGGCATCTGTTATGTTTGCCCTTTAGATACTTGTCCTCTACCACTACCAACATTAACAAAATTGCCTCTTGATCTAAACCCTGACTGCCTCGATCTAGTTTATGATCGTGATAATCTATTCTGGTGTTTACTAAATCTTTTGCCAGAGTCAGCTTGCAACTCACCATGGCTCTTAATCCTAAACTCCTACCTATAGTCTCCTTATTCATCTTTCAAACTGCTAAATTTGACTTGAAGTAGCTCTCAAATCGGTAAAACTACTCAAAATTAGTGATAGCCAATCTCGTCCTGATATTATATTCAATCCATCCTTAAATTTCCTGCACTTATCTTCCTCAGTCAGAATCAAAGCAGTAGTATAGCCCATTAATTCATTAAACTACACCTCATACTCGGCTACAGTGAGACTTCCTTATTTCAGATCAAGAAATTCTTTCATCTTCCTATCCAAATAGATCTCTAGCATATAGTTCTCCTTAAAGACCTTCAGAAAGTCTTCCCACATCAATCTATAAGGTCAGGCAGAACTACCTGAGATAGTCTTCCACCACTGATAAGTTAGACCTTGAAGTAACGAGATTGCATAGTCAAACCTTTCATCAGACTCGCAGACCATCTAATCAAACATCCTTTCCATTCTTTCCAACCAAACTTTTGCCTCAGCAGGGTTTGTACTTCTATAGAAGTCTATAGCCCCCTACTTCCTAAGTTTGTCCTACCTCCTTTCTCTCCTCTCAGAAATTCTCTAAGGATTTGTTCATATTGAGGTATTTGGGACTCTCTATTGGCTCATATAGACTCGAGGTCAGCTAATTCTGCAACTCGATCTCCTACAGCAGATAGCCTATAACAAATAATAATTGTAAACACTTTATGATTTTCTCACTAGTTATCATATTTAAATGCTTAAATATGTCCCTAAGGATGTCAAACCATGCTCTGATACCAAATTTTGTAACATACCACTCCTATAGCACAAATGCCTGAACATATCCATGGATAGTCGAGAATATACTCTGCAGAAATGGGATATTAGAACAATCACATAAATACAGTATGAGGCTTCAATATAACTTAACATTCCAAATACTTATTTCCTTCATAATCATACTAAGTCATATATCACTACAAGAAAATCATAAATTAGCGTCAGAACTTTGTCGACGAAACAAAAATCATAGCTATTTATGGATGGATTACAAGCTACCATTGGTAAATACGTTGTCAATGTTTAGATATAGCGACGAAAACAATTGACGTCGGTAAAACTGGAGGGAAGGAACTTCGTGCAAAATCTCCGACGACATATAGCGACGATGAAACCATTACTGTCGGTAAAAATTGCGGGAATGCTTCTCACAATTAAATAGCTTCAGACATTTACCAACGGAAACTATTCTGTTGGTGGGTTTGGATCAGCGTTAGTTATTTACTGATGGAATGGAGTCCGTCGGTAAACTTGATATCAATTTTACCGATAGTATATGTTTTCCGTCGCAAAATTAAGCGGTAACACGTCCCAGTTAAATAATTGATGAATTTAAATATCGACAGAATTTGAATTCCTTTTGTAAATGTCAACTGGTTAATAAATAAAACGACATCATTTGGTTTAAAATCAAACGACGTCATTTTAATCTTCATCTTTAAGACGACAAAACCCCTCTCCCCCTATTTTCTTCTTCTTCTCTCCTCCCGTCGGCGTCCTTTGGTTTTGGGCGATTTTCCCACATTCCACCATCGTTTTCCGACCATTTTCTAGCCCATCGTGTGTCATTTTCTAGTAAGCTCTCTATTGGGTGTATTGTTTCTCCAAAAAATGCAAGTTTTATGTGTTAACCGTGGGTGTTTGGGTGATGGAATTTTGAGTGATTATTGTTGTTGTATGATGATTTTTGTGTAATTGTTGGTTGATTTGTTGTTTATATGTGTTATTGTTGGTAAATAATGGAAAAATGCATTTGTTTTGTGATTAGTTAGAGATTATACATATTGCCTATGAGGTGTTCGATAAAATGCCTTTTATGATTGTTGAAATGTTTCGTTGTAATTGTTGTAATAAAAATTTGTTGCAGTGCTTAATTTGAAGTGTGAATTTGAGAATTTGACATTTAAGTGTGAATTTTATAATGTTGGAACAAAAGTGCATAGCCGATACAATCTAGTTGAAATCAACAAGCGAAGAAGATTTCGACATTTTGAACTTTTCGTGTTGGCAATGCAAGCGATCCAAGTGTATTATGTCCCTTTTCCCAACTTACAACAAGATAAGTCAGATTGATTGGTTGTTTGCAAAGTTAAAGCTAGAGGTGTTTTTGAATCACATGAAAAAGGAGAACAAAGAGTTGAAAAGTGAAGCATTTCATGAAGAGACTTATGAAATAAATGCATCTATCGTATATAAGGATAATGAACCTTTGAATGATCCATGTAACGACTATGTTGTAGCAACATTGTCAACTCAGTTGCAACAGACATTGGAACAGTTGCAACAGTCAATGGAACAACAACAATAGTCGACATTGTTGTATGCTCAGCTCCGTCAGGAGATGGATGAATTGAAGAGTAGGGGTAGCACGCCATTACACCAACTAGAGCATTCACCATCTCTAGATCAGTAGTGTACTTTTGGTCATTTAGTTTGTATTACAAATACTTATTATTTACACTGTAATGTTTTTATTATCAATTACGATATTTTAACTTTTAATCATTAATCAAATTTTCTATTTAACCAAATTAAATGTATACTATAAATATATAATTATTAAAATTATGAGTTAATTATAATTTAAATATAATGAAAATATATTATTTTAAAAAAATTAAGTAATAAATTTACCGACAGAAATAAATGTCTGTTGGTAACTAAATAAACAAATTACCGACGGTAAAAGGGATCTTCTGTCAGTAATAGAAGTATTAAATACTGACAGAATATCATATCCGTCGATAAAGTATAAGCAAATTTACCGACAGTACACTAGTTCCCATCAGTAAATATACCGATGGCAAACTTACTTCCGTCGCTAAATTTTACCGACGGTCAGTCACTCAATAAGTCGTCGATATATTTGCCGATAGTTTAATATTTTCTAACGCTAAATTTACAGTTGAATTTACTGACGGTAAGTTTTTTTTCTGTCAGTAATTATTAGCTACGGCCGATTCTACGACACTATGGTCTGTCGGTAAATTCCATCAGTAATTTGTTTTATCGACAGAATATTTTTGTTTTCCGTCGATAATTTCTATTGCAAAATGGCATTTTCCTTGTAGTGTACATCATTAACATTCCAAATCCAAGTACACCATACACAACTATTTTGAACTCAATCCCAATACATTATATAGTACAAAAATTACACACTAGTGATAATATGTGTCATAACTTAGAATGCTAATATGAAAGACATCTATCTAGATTACGCAAGGTATCAACTAACTAGCCCTTTAAGCCATTCTTGTCCCTGAAAAAACCGTACTAGAATTCTATTAGATCACTTTAGAACCTAGATCTCCCTTGAACCTAAAAATTGACATTGTAATTTTGATAAGTTTGCGAACTCAATGAGTAAACCATCATCGATGTGCTCACTTAAGTCTAAACATAAAGACAAGTATATAACTTAATTCACAAAGTATAACACATTATCCAGTATTGAATATCATATCGCATTATATCATATGTCAATAAGAACAACATGTATTCAATTATTTCATATCACTATTTCAAAACAAACCAATAAATAATCTCAATCATTTATATAATATAGGTAAAGTTGTATATACAAATGTACGTGTGACTCCATTCTTATTTTTCTTTGCTATGACCGAACATAAGCTCGGTGTGGATCCCGAGCTCATTATTATCTGAGCCTATGGCTCTTTGTGCACAATCCTGAGCTCTAAGCTCTTTTCCACACGTTAGCTACTCTGGTCACAAATCATTATCTGATCATGCAATTCAGTGTAATGAGATGCATCAATTCACATATCATACTTTTGGTACTCTTCATTCAATGTGGCCATGTCATATATCAAATCCTTTAGATCTAAGTCTGGCATTCATCATTCAGTTGTTCACATATTCCACAATACACATACAATTCAAATGGAAGAACATATAATTAAATTTACACATCTAGGTTAACTCAGAGTATGCTAAAAAATAGTTATTTTCTTAATGACCTGACAATGTCTGGATGTTGGTGATTAACTTATGTGTCTATGGTCAAGGAATATACACATAGTTCATAATCACTAATTTTTTTCAATCATATGAATATACAATCATGCATATATATATGTGTCATATTCAATGAATGCTTGATTAACCTTTTTGGGTATGTATTCTTATTCATAAGTCTTGACCATTCAATTATTATAGCTTATATATTACCACTTTGCATTCAAGTTTATACCTTAAGTAAGTTAGATTACTCTAAATTCATTAATCATACATTCATCAACATTTTCTAGCAATATACATTCATACAATTTTCCCAATTCTCATTCATTCATACCTAATACACCTTACTAATATCCTTTGGATCATATTTGCATTCATAAGAACACCTTCATTCCTTTAACAACTCATAATTTCCATATTTAAATACATTGACATCAAGAGAATCTATTCCTTACGTAATGGCATCAATTAACAACCTAAATTTATCGAACCCTTAACCAATTAATCAAGCAATAATCTAGGTTCATTTCAAGCCTGTAGAGTGACTTATCCTCATTTGGTTTAACAAATTCACAAAAATGAAATTATCATTCCAAAGCTTTGGTCCCCCATGTGCAATATCCAATTTCCCTTAAGTTTCCAGATCAAACACCTTCATACCAAGCTCAAAACACCTTCATAATAGTCCATTAATTATACCTCAAATACACCTTAATTATAATTTAATTCCTCATCAATCTCATCTCTAAGTCCAACTCAAAATTATTCATTTGGCATCTCATAAACTATTGTCTTTCATACATGTAAAAACAAAATAGAAACTATCATTTGCGCGTTATTTTCCAGCGTTCACTTGCACGATTATCACAAACAATCCATCCTTAATTCAATCATCATCGAGTTCTATTAAAATATCTCACAAGAGATCAGTCTTTCACTTACTAGATCAGCTTAATTACCTCCTCAATTTTCAAGTCTATTTGTCTTACAAACATGCAAGATAATCCAAGTACAAAGTTGGAGTAGAATGGGTTTGTAGCAAAGATAAAAAGATAGTAGCAAGTACAAAAAAGATCTATTTCTATAAATAACAATCTTTATGGAGGGTAAAAACATGGATTTTGGTGTGGTAATTGAACACAAACGTAGGCAAAACATAGAGATGTAAGGGTGTAGGTATTACGGTGGTGTGAGAAAAGGAGAAGAAAGCATGTAGCAGAAACTTCAGGAAAGATGAGTGACTCTGCATTTGCTTAAGCCTTTTGTTACAAGGTATCTTTATTTTAAATAGACACATGTCATCTAAGGAGATAAGCTACATGTCCTCTTATGTGGCTACCAAATGTCACCAATATCCTAGGTCATTTGCCATTCAATCACTATTGCCATTAGTCACTTAATTTTCTATGCCAAATGTCACTCAGTTTATAGGCTTAGTCATCCTAATTTTTCATGTGTCAACTTGTCTTACCACTTGACATTTTTCCAATTGTAACAATTAGCTCCAAATTACTAATTATAATTCATCAAACAAAATTCAAGACATGAGAATATATAATCAAATCATTATCATTTTAAACCTTTTATACCCCGGAACATGTCAATTAAGTGGATATACTATCTTTGCAATATTTTCCAAATCAGCATTCATGTGTGTATATGCTCCTCAGGTTTTGCATGTGAATGAAATGCACCTCATAAATTCTAAAATGATATGACTCAAAAATCTAACATTCTAACCCTCAGTAAGTTTTGGAAACCAGCTATTACATAAATAAAATAGCATTTTTATCCTTGATGTAGTGCAACTCTATTATTTTAGAGATGACATCATAGAAGTCAATAAATTCGTCATTATGACATCCCTCAACAACAACCCCATAATTTTAGCTTCTAAGTCGACTATCTCGATCTCGTATGTGAAATCTGACCCCATTAACAATGCAACCTGTATATTTTTTCCTATAAATATGAGGTCCACATTCCAAACTATATAATGTTATTATTGCTTCTTACACTACGGTTATGCAACTGTATCATCCATATGAAAAAATGAAAATTAAAGTTATTCTGACATATAAATTGTCAAATGTTTATAATATGTAATTAATATTTAACTTACTCGATTTCTAAACCATGATACAAGCTTCAGCTTATTTTTTTGTTCATCATTAATAATCTCTTTGCTGCGAATAGACTCTTTGTGCTTTCTATTTAGAAAAAGCAAATGACAGTAAGGAAATGAGATTCAATGAACAAAATTCTAATATGATTATTTGAATCAAAAGGAATATAAATACTTCCTATATATATTGACTTTCTCGCAATTGTTCAAAATATACCAATGGGCGATTTGAAATTCATCTTTAGTTAACTCCACATATTCACCCATACTAAGTGACCTAACGTTTTGGGAAAATTGACAACCCGCCCTCTTCATCAAAATTAAAGTTACATTCTGATTTATTAAATCTTGCCTCCACTTCACTTAATTTCATTGACCAAAATGTCAAGCATCATTTGCTATATAAGCCTCTGTAATAGACCCTTCAGGTCGAGCTCTATTATGTCATAATGCTTAAGAGAGCATAAAAACCTGAACAAAATGTAAAATATTAGAAATTATTACTAAAAAATAAATTTTTAAAAAGTAAAAGTTAATATGAATTATCTTTCAATCGGGAACATCCATCAAAATTGAACTAGTCCACAAAGTTTTGCTTCATAAGGTAAGTGAATTACCAAATGAACCATAACATTAAAAAATGATAGGGGGAATACTAGTTCAAGCTTACATAGAATGAAAGCTATCATTTTGTCAAGTTATTCAACTTTAAGTGTCTTGCAATATAATTTCTTAAAAAACTCTCCCAATTGACCCAAAGTTATGGACACATCCTTTGACAAACAGCCAAATATTCCAATAGGAAGTAATTGTTACAAAAGTACATGACAATCATAACTTTTCAACCCTAACACTTTTCTCTCGATTTACACAACGGTCTATATTTAATTCATGCCCATCAGGAAACTTCACTGATTGAAGAAACTAACAGAAAGATTGCTTCTCTCTTTTTGATATATTATAACAAGCCAGGGGAATAATGTATGACCCATAATCTCTTCTTTTCAAATGCAAGTCTTTTCTAATATTCATGTCTTCTAAGTCAAGTATAAGCTTAATTGTGTCTTTCAATTTCCTATCAATTCCCATCATAGTTCCTAAAATTGACTCACAAATATTTTTCTCAATATGCATCACATTAAGATTATACCTCAATAGAAATTCCTTCTAATACGGCAAATTGAAAAATATGCTTTTCTTTTTTAGTCCAATTGAGTTCAACATCATTTGTCTTTCGCTTTCTATTATTTGGGTGTTTTCCAAGTGTAACGTCACCTAAGATTATAGCTGGTAAACAATATCATCACCAAACAATTGCAACGGAGCTTCACCTGATTCTACTTTGTCATTCAATAATTTACTTCTTTACCATCTATATCTATGTTCCAAATAACAACGATGACCCGTATAACATATTTTACTTCATAGCCTTATTGAGTAAGTTTGACGGTTACACTCTAGACAAGCCACAAACCCTTTAGTGCTCCACCTAGATAAATTTCCATAACTTGTAAAATCATTTATAATCCACAAAACAATAGCATGCATTACAAATATTTACCCTTAAGCAACGTCAAAATTTTGTAATTCAAATTCCCATAGATTATTTAAGCCATCAATTAATTGTTGCATGTATATATCGATATCCTTACCAAGAGAAGTAGGTCCTAGAATAAGCAAAGACAATATCATAAAAGGCTCACTCATACATTTCCATAGAGTTAAATTATATAGCACTAGAATTACCGACCACATGTTGTATAAAGTACTCATATTATCGAAAGGATTAAATTCATCTGAGGCCAATCCAAGTTGAGCATTACGACAATCCTGTGGAAACTTTCTATCAAATTCTTTTTATGCCATTGAGTCTGCTAGATGATGCATAATTTTATCATCAATGTGTATGTCTTTATGCTATCTCATATCTATAGCTGTTTTTGTTAACATAAAAAGGCTTTGTAATCGTGGTTTAATAGGAAAGTATCACAAGAATTTATTCATTATCTTTTCCCTATCCTATCATCCACTTGCCACTTTGATGTACCATAGATTGGACACTCCTTAAGATCTTTACTTTCCTTCCAAAAAAGAGCACAATCATATATACAATCATGAATTGAAATATATCTCAATCCAAGATCCCTTAGCAATTTCTTTGCATCATAGTAAGATTTGGGTGATTTGTGTTCAACAAGTAATGCATCATTCAGTAAGTCAATTAACATTTCAAAAGACTTATTACTTCATTTATTATAGATCTTCAAATGCAAAAACTTGACAGCAAAAGATAGTTTTGTGAAATTTGAGCACCCCTGAAATAATTCTTCTTGAGTAACTTTTAATAACTTCCTACAATTATTTTCTATAATACTACCAATTATGTTAGGCATACCTGTTTCATTCATAGTCTCGGGAAATTGTCTAACATCTCATCAATCCCATCATCATTAGTGTAACACCTAATTACCATAAATTACATACCGAAACAGCCTGTGGACATTCTATCATATAATTTATAATAATGCCGTGTTAACTATCTCACCTTCACTTTATAACATGGAAATATATCCAACTTAATCATGGCATCTACTATCATACGAGAAAGTCACCAAATTTTAAAATAAATTTCCTCTTTTCATTACATAAATCTAAATGCACATACATTGTAACTTTCAAACAAATTTGTACATGTACATCATCATATTATAATACAAAATGTACTACATGAAAGAGGAAATACAAAAGATCTAATTAAATTCTTCAGTCCAACTGACCGACCTTTGAGCCATATCTTATTCACAAAAGTACAAGAATTAAGTTTATTATACGGTCTCTTAGTAGCTAGAATCCTCTCTCGGTCCTGGAATGTTAACGTGCAATTTTGGGTGAGTTTTGCGAACTCAGATGAGATTACCATCTTCGATGGTTCACTCAATTCATGCAACATATCATTTCACATAATAGATAATTCATATCATTGCATTTTTACATATAATATCACATAGCACATTCTCATATAAAAGTTAGACAATTGCATTTCAATCAATCAAACATACTTCATAAAAAGTATATGGAATGCACATGTGACTCTTTTCTATTTATTACGTTGTTGTGACCGAGTGTCTAAATTGTCCCGTATGCATTGTGGATACTGGGCTCATTTATACTATCCCTTATCTGTTGGGGATACAGGGCTCTTTTTACATAATGAGCCCTTAGCTCTTAATCACATTGGAGCTTTAAGGTTATTTTTGGTGGCTACTCAGGTCACAACTCTCATTATCTGATCATGCATTCATGTACGGAATGTATCTCATAATCAATCAATCAATTTAAGAAACAATTTGTTCTTCCCATTCACATACAAGTAGCACTTCAATATCTCATCCATACATCATAATCATCGGACCTTCGTGTCCAGATTTTAGTACACAACATTACACATTCATAGGATAAGTCAAAATAGAATTTAACACAACAATAATTGAGTGAGACCATCTAGGTTACTCACGGCTTGCTTCCAAAGCTATTGCCTCAAACTTCCGGAAACGTTTGGATGTTGATGTTCCAATTGCTAACAAACAATATACACATATCACTATTTTGTACAATTGTATAAGTGTCTATTAATGCACATATATGAATATGAAATATGTACAATGCATGTTCAATGACATTCCCAAGTATTTTTTTGTGATTCTCATGACGTAATCATTCATATTTTAAACTCACGTATGTATCATTTATACCTATGGTTTATACCTCAATAAGACCATAAAAATCAAATTTCATAACACGTTACTTCAATTCAGATATTTCCTAAGACACACTTTTGGGTCAACTTTCTATGATCAATCTAATTAGGAGAATGAAGTAATTCGAGGATACTTTCTTCTAGAAAATCATTCATCTATCTCTTAAGTTTCTAATGACACTAAGATCATTCAATTCGGTTTAGTATTTCAAAAGTTACACTCCAATTATTTTAGACTGTTCATAAACTAAATCAATATCCTGTACTAAACTTCAATTCAGAAATATGGAATTATAGAGATAGAGTTAAAATGCAATTTCTCCAGAAAATTTGTAGCCCTATGTCTCTGGTTTACTCAAAATAAAAAATCATCCCAATTGGATAATTACAGGTCAAGATATCTTCAAAATACCGAAGAATATTTAAGCCATGCAGGAAAGTTAGCCGCGGCGAACTTTTCCCGAGTGGAAAATTCCTTGCGAAATCTTGCAAGTTGGCCATGGCGAACTAAGGAGGTAGCTACGGAAAACTTTTCCCGAGAGGATATCTTGCAAGTTGGCCATGGCGAACCAAAGAGTTGGCCTCAGCAAATTTTCACAAAAGCATAATCTGTGAAGACGCTTTCTACTCCATTCTTAACTCTACTTCAACTCAATATCATTCACCATAATTCAAAGATTCACGTTTGTTAATAAACATCAATAACATCCATCATTCACCCATTTTCTTTCATTTTCTAGGTTTCTTCATTCAATTTTCTCCATTCTCCTCCTCTTCTTTGCTAAAACCAACATTTCTATCTTATTTCCTCTTCTATTTAACTCAACTCATTAACAACCAATTCAAAATCTATTATTACTCACAACATCAAAACCAACGAATATTCAATATGCATTCCTTCACATTTTCTACATTTTTCATCTTCCTCTACACCCCTCCCTTTTCTACATTTTTTTCCATTTTTCTTCTCTATCTAACATTTCTAATTTGGTTCTACTCTCATTTCCATCAACTCTTCCATTTCATCTTAACTCATCACTATAAAACTAACTCATAATTTATCACTCCTCATAACATAAGAATAATATATGATTCCATTTATCCCTTTATTCACGCACATTATCAAATTCAAACATCCTATAACTCATTATCATAAATGATTCATTTATCCAACAATTTATGAATACATTGACTCATTACAATTTTAAAGCATATTCTGATCATTAACACCTACACCCACATTAAAACACAAATATAAGAAGTCGTGATCAACAATCTCAATCTATTTAGCATACATGCTTTATTAAACACCAACCTATGAGGATTAAAACCCAACTTACTTGATTAATCCTCCAAAAACCTTTAAACACAACAAGACACACTTAACTCTAGCTTTTCCATACAACCCACGTACATCATTCTTCAAAGGTTGAAGGTTGGGTCTTTAATGGAAAGAATGAAAAAGAGAATGAAATGATGGTAGTTGGGAAGGGTGAAAGCAAGGCTCACTTGGATGGTGGTGAATTTGTGTCGTGGAAGATAAAGAAAAATCAAGAGAAGAGATGGAGAAGGAAATTACGAAAAGAAGAAGAAAAGCAAGGAACAAGACCATTTAATGGTCTTTCAATTAATTAAAAACCATTATGGAATAAGGACATGGTTTGGCAAGTGACATATGTCACTTGCCACATGTCCTATCTCTATTGGTCTAGATTAGACACTTTCATTAATTAGTCCAATCAACTCCAATTACTAGTCCAATTATCTCCAAATTTCAATGACAAATGTCATTAAATCCTAAATTTATATATGAAAATTTTCACTGTCATTTGACATGAATTTTTGTTACTAATTATCAATTATCCTGCCACTTGACATTTTTCCTAATCTAAAAAAATACCCCAAATTTCCAAAAATTTTCTAAATTTCACCAAAATTCCAAAATCAACACTTATATACTCCAAATCAATTTTCAAGTCATATAAACCACAATTCATATA
>JAOSBN010148093.1:0-24519 GCA_027563595.1 Erythroxylum suave | reverse complement strand
CCGAAAGCAACCCTTAATGAACCCTCGAGATGTGCGGAAAACCCCTGCACAAGCCGAAATACCTGGAGAACCCAAAGTAGCCTATCAGTGTTCACTTTAATCCAACCAGAGGAGCCCGCCAAAAAACTTGGGTCATAGAGAAGGCGAAGGAAGCAACCAAGGCCAATTTAAAAACTAGGCCTTCTTTATACACACCTTCTAGTCATCAATGAGAGATAAGAAAGGCAGCTTTACTCTCCCTTTTTTGTAGTTAGAGCATTTTTAATCCTAGTGTCTATTTCAAATTAGATTTTATAAAGAAAGATGAAGTTACCAGGGGACTATTATTAACTATTACAAAAATTGTTATCCATTAGAAGATGTAAGATCCTAAGCTTATAAATGGAGATTTATAAGGAGGCTTTTAGTGATTTTGGGATGCCAATTACTAGTCATCAAAGAGAAAATTTTAATGCAGGTATATATATATCCACTTTTTTAATTATTGAAATTAGTCATCACTTTATTTTGTTTATAACACTACTTTTTTCTTACGACTTACAATTTCTTGGTGGGACAATTTAGAAGTATTGTTCCATAATTGCAAAGGTTTACAATTCAAATTCTAAGTCAATGTATTAGTGCACTAGGTTGTGAAAGGAATTGAAGCACATTTAAATTCATCCATTCTAAGAAAAGGAATAGATTGGAGCACATAAAATTGCATAACTTGGTCTTTGTTCAATAAAATTTAAAGTTTGTAGAAAGTTATACTGTTATCATTATTAAGTTAGATATAATTTCTTATAATATTTTCATAATTTGATGTTATTGTTTACTAGAACTCTTAATAGAATAAGTAGTTCAGTAAATCCAATTTACATTTATAATATTAATCTTTTAGCAGATTGAGTTTATCAGGAACTAGGTTTAATAAATGAGAGTGACTTGGAAAATAATCTTATATAGGAAAGCATTGACATATAGTCGGTGCAATAAATTTGAATGATGGTGATAATAAGACTCCTCTTAATGATGATGATTTTGTATCAAATGAGAATTAAGGTCATTGTAGTTAAAGCGAGTATTCAATTGAATGAAGTTTCAAGTTTTTGTTTCTCTTGTTCTTTTAATTTCATTTATATTTAATGTTTATATTAAATTCTATATATGCAATGTAATTATAAATATTTTTGCTTCAGGTTTCACTTTTAGTTAGTTCTTCGACATGAACACTTGTTGTAAATTGTAATTGTTAGAGAATAATGGATATTTATTACTCTTTTTATTTGATGTTTTAATGTAATTATTATTTATTATATGATGAAATTGTAATATTTTAAATACTTCGTATTTTTCTTTATTTTATATTTGTATGATGATTAAATGAATTTTTTAATATTAATTATGGTTATTATTTATATGTGAAAATTTGAAAAAGAATGTCAATAAAAATAAATAAATTGTCGATATTTTAAATTTCTATTATTATTATTTTTGGAGACATGGTTAGTATAAAATTATAAAGCATATAGTACAATATATTGATGGACTATTTTGTAATTTTTTAAAAAAATTAGGGACCATTTCATAAATTTAAAAATTACCCAAAATGATATCCAGTATTGACTGATGCTAGTACAATATTGTACCATAACCAAATTTGATACCGATGCTAGTAGGGTGTTCATAAAATTGGTACCAACTCAACTTTCTCACATATAACATATGTTTATATTGTGTACATTGAGGACAATGTATGATTTTAAGTATGAGGAAGGAGTTAGGGATTTTAATGATTTTCTTAAGCTTATTATAATTTTTATTAAATTTTGTTAATTGATATCTGGAATTAACTAAAATCTGTCCATTAATAATTTATTTCATCATTAAATATCGATTTGAATTATTATGCAAAAGAAAGATAGAAAATTTGCATTTATAAGTCATATTGTTACTGATCATTGAACTAAACAAATTGAATAAAATTACATATTATTTGCACACATATCACCAATTTTTTTGTGAACATCTGAGCCAAAGGGTAAAACTTAATAAATTTTAAACATCTTTCAATTATTTCATATGTGTTATCATGCATAGTCAGATGGTTTTATAACTTGTTTTCATTATGATACTGAGATCATATTTTATTAAATTAGAAGCATTGAACTGATAAAGGGACTTATATTCAATACTTTTTAAAGCCTATTTCTTTGATAAATACCTTACCTTATTTTATCCCCTAGGAATAACCAAGTTAAGCCTTAGTCTTTTTCATTGATATACCTATATTATTAACCTTTACTTTATTTTCTTTAAGGCCTTTTTATTATTTTGTACTTTGAAGGTTATTTACATTACTTAAATGTTTGAAAATTGAAAATTTGAAAGGTCCAACATTTAATTAACTGTGGAACATGATGAAAGCTTGAAAAAAATTTGCGAGCATTGAAAATGAAAAAAAAGAAAAGAATATAGTACCAGTCTATTTGTAGTGAAAGGACTTGTGTATTGTGAACAAATTTCTTGTAATATTTTCCTTTATAAATTCTCTTCAAAATTTTTACACTTTTATTACCCCAATCATACCTTACCTAAGCCTCATTATAACTTGATAAAGACCTTTTGATTTTTGTTTTCAGTTTACATACAAATGATAGAGATGTGATAATATTGCAAGTTTAGGGTAAGCGATATTGCAACCCTATGGTAAGAATTTTACTTTGCATTGATTGGAGAGTTTCACACTTTTCACCCTAAACACTTGAGCGCATTAAGTGAAACCTAAGAGAGGGTGTAAAGATTCATGCTTTTGATTTCAATAAGACTATTGAAATGATTTTTATTAATATTGACTTATGAAATTAGTTTTAGGATAACTTGATTATACTTATGTGTTAATTTGATGAATATGACATGATGATTTAAAGTATAGATGGATAGGTTGAGATTAATAAAGGATGAATGTTGTAAAGTTGATAATTTAGGTTAGATTTGCTTGAGGATAAGCAAAATCTTAAGTGTAGGGATGTTTGATAGATGCAAATTTGACTACAATTATATGCCCATATTTGATGTATTTTGCTTGATATTTTATAGTTTTGTTGTATATTTGGTACTTAATATGTTCTAAATGCATTTATAAGTTACAATTGCATTCTCATAATAAAAGAGGAAGAATTAAGATGAAACTGTGGCATAAGATGAAGAATTGAAGCAACTAAGGGCCTATATGCCTATGAGAAAAGATGATGTAAGTCTCTGTAAGCACGTTAAGATTTAAGAAATTGATTTATGGTCATGTGGAGTTACACACCCATGTATGATGAAGTATACAATCATGTATGTTACCTATATAAGTCTCTGTGGTTTAAATTAAGGTGTTTTTTTTAATATATATGGGCTTTTACACATTCGAGTAAGTGATCGTGTATATCCCAAAAATTATAAAATTTACTATAGAAAGATGTGAGAGGAGGCAATATGGAGGGAGCTGAATTTTGCAGTAAATTTGAGATGAAAGACACCAAGAAAGGTGACGGTTTTGATGAAGGAATGAGGAAAACATGAAGAATACATCAAAAGATCCAATGGATTACAACATCAAACCTTAACATGAAAAAAGATTCAATAGGAGTAAAAGGGAGATTTAAAATTATGATCTCTTTTTTTATTAGTTTTTTTGCATGTTTTTCTTTGATTTCGTCTTCTATGATTAATAATTGGACAATTTTAGTGTCTAGGTTTGATGAATCCTAGTTTAGGATAAAAATGGTTTTTAATCATTATTAAAAGTAATTATTTCGATTAATTATTGTCATTCATTTATGCATTTTATTCTTATTCTAATATATCCGAAATATTAGTGCATGATTTGATTTCAATGATTGGGGTTGAGAAATCCCCTTGTATGAATAGATTTATCGTAATTGAAAGAAGTTGCATGCAAACCTGGAGATATGTCATCATAAATCCTCTATATTAGGTCAAACCTAATAGTGGAATTCATAAATTGATAAAACAATCCTAGGGGTTTTAACTAGAAAGATTTTTATTCATCAACTGATGAATTAGTTATTAATAGTCTTGAGGGTGTTACTAGCATATGATATGTCACGACCTAGAACCACATCGGACACATAACAACTACTGCATACCCAGGCTAAGGATACTGACAGTACCCTTAACCTGACTATGTAAGGCTAATTGAATATCTTTAAAAACACTTGGAAAACACAAAAGGTTCACACATAAGGTCATTTACAAACCATAAGAAAATCAAGAGTTAATTTACAAAAATTTAAAGTATATCAACATAATCATGAGCCACTGTACAACAAAAGTACAAAATAGAGACTACCCAAGTGTGGTAATGCCCTGAAAAATGTCAAAAGACCGCATGATCCATTCAGAACTTCAAACTCACCAAATTAGCTTGCATGGTTAGAAAGCAGAGGGGGTGAGTACACTATGTACTCAGTGAGTGGGATAAAGACATATGTCACAAATGGAACCCGGTACACACCAAAATGGTCTAAATAACGTGAGGACAGTTTTACACATCTAATATGCATATAACCACCTATGAAGTGAATATGCATGACATAAAAACAAATAGACCTAGCCTATAACTCATCCTATACTAGTTAGGAACCACATAGGCCTAGCTTATTAATCACTCATTCAGTGAGCATAGGTTTCAGCTCCAGTACACAAGAGCAGAAAAGCATCAAACATAAAAATCAAATCTCGTTAGGAAGCCAAATCTTATAATAAGCCAAAATAGTTAAGTTTGTCACCACTAGTTGGCCAAACTAGGGTGCACACCTATTGATCCAAATGTTGGCTCGACTTTCATATATGGTGAGTCCAGACTACGGTCGATAAGAGCATCATGACCCTAGGTGATTACCTCGTTGATGACCAGACCTCTAGGTGTGCAAACACCAGCAAGTCCTATAGAATGGTGTTGTTATAAGGACTCAACTTTTATGTACCAGCCTTAAGGATATGGGGATCACTTAATCTATTGTACCTAGCACATGATTGACTGATCATTTCCTCACCAATCACAAAAAATCATATACTAATATTAGGTAAAAAAAAATCAAGTAAGGTACTATGCCTTTATCTGTCCAACCGATAAAATGGAACCTTTCTATAACTCTAAGCCAAAAGAGAACAATACATGCAGAATACATGACTCGGTTATATATATGTAAGTTTCAAAACGTCTTTCATGTAGTGAAAGTCATCTTTTGCACTCAAAGTACAAAGTTATCAAAAATTGTAGCTTCAAAAAAATCAAACATTGTCTTTTTCACTTCAATTGTTGTTTTGTTGAAAACAATATCATTCCTCAAAATATGAAATAAAAACATCAGTTTCACTCCAAGTGCAAATAGTTATTCAAAAAATGTCATTTATTAAATATATAAGTGTACTAACATCTATTTAAGAATCAATTTTACTATGGATTACCTAGGTTCAGAATTCATATACAAGTCACCATACATGTCTTGGGATGTCCAAATCCCATTTGAGAGATATGTTTTTCCCAACTCACCTGAAAAGAAGGTGTACACTCCTTTGACTTTAACAATCCTCTGTACGAGTTCCTTGTCTCACAACTCCCAAACCTTCATGCATATAAATGCAATGTATTTACTACTCAAACTTATATCTCATATTTATACACCATAACATAAGTGTATAAAGAACAATATCACAATTTTTAAGCTACAGGATTCGAAAAAGAAGCTTCTCAAATGCTTACTTCCCTTATTATTCACATAAGCTTTCTTTTGCATTTTTCAAGGAACTTAATGCCTTTGATCCAATACTTACACCTTTCAAATCATAATAAATTAGAATTTTATTTAAGGACATTAGGCCGCTACCCATCAATCTAAGCAAAAATTCAAGTTTACTCTAAGTATACATGAAAGCCTCTTTTTAATAAACACCATTATAATCCTTAAATCCTAAGCCAAATTCACTTAGGCATTTTATCAAACATGTAAAGGAATAAACTTGAAGGCCTCCTTCTAATGTACTTCTTCCTCATTTTTCATTAATAATTCACATTATATGTACATAATTAACATAATAGACTTCATTTAAACCATCAACTTCAAAAGATATTAAAATTTTCACCAACTTTCATTAAAGAGAGGGATTTTGGTTTTGGATTTAAGAAGCTTCTCCATGACTCATTTCGTTCATGTAAACCATGTCTCATGCATAGTCAAGCATGGAGAACAACATATCTTAACACCAAACTCAAAATCATAATGTAGAGAGAGATGAGACAAAATTTTCCTAAACTTTTCTTTAGTGATATCTTAAAATCCTTTGACCCTTAATTAACTTAAAACACCTTGGTTTGAGTTATAGAATCAAAAGAATGGTGGATTCTTCTTCTTCTCCTCTCTTCGCCTTTCTTTTAATTAAAAACAATGTTTTTAATGTTTTATGGTGGGATACATGGCCACACAAGGTAAAGGGTCTAGAATTTTGACTCTTCTTTGACCAAATATGGTGAATTTACCTTTTTGCCCTTAGTTTATCTAAAATTACCATTATACCCTTCAAACTTTTCCTAAATTTACATTTAAGCCCAAGATTTGAGAATGACCAAGCTTTTATTTTCATTTTGGTCCCCGAACTTTTGAACATCATAATTAAGCCCCTTACCTTTATAAATTACGTATTGGTCCTCTAAGAATTGAAAAATTAGATTTAAGTCCCTTAACTTTTAACAGGTTGTAAATAAGCCCTTTTGTACACCAAATTTTCAAATTAAGCATTCTAAGTGTCCAATAAGTCTATAAATCATGTCTAATCACTTCTAAGGCATTAGAACACATTTAACTCAGCCACCATGGCCATATCCATCCAATGGACTCGGTTTTACACATTTAAAAGCTTGTATGTTAGAAATCTCCAATATTTCACATACCGATGAACTCCAAGTTCAAGTAAGGCCATATAACATTATATATCACTGAAATATATACTGAAAGGGTTCAAATACATTTTTGAACTCATATACAATCATGTATATATCAATAAATAGTAGTATCTCTAAGTACATACCAATATAAAAGAGCTCAGAAAATCATGTGTTACATGATAGGAATTTCCATGATCCAATAATCAATAATATAATTGCATGCCTAGACACTATTATGTGGTCTTGATTTTCTTCGTATTTTACTTATCTTGGGATCATAGCTTTTTAATCTTACTTTATCTTATTTGTTTAGTTTTTTTATTAAATTTCAAAATCTAATTCCTAAGCTAGTCCTAATATTTACAGTATTCATGGGATAGACCTGTACTTGCTCATGTTAACTACAACTACGTCATACACTTGTAGATAATCTAATATTGTCCTTAGTCCTCGGGGAGTCAATCATTAGCTAGCTTTTTATTAAGGGACACAAATGCAACTTCAGAGCCTTTAAAGTAGAGTATCTAGGTCACGTTATTTTTGGTTTGGGTGTCGCAATTGATCCGAAGGTGGAAACTATTGTCCATTGAAACATAGAAATCCCTACATGAGATACTTTAGTAAAAACTATTTTAAAAGTGACATTCCACCTTGAACAAGGATTTCTTAAGTCAATACTAATTGATAACAACGAAACATTCTCCTTGATAACTTTAAGGTGATAAATCCTATATTGATCACTTATCTATCTTTATATAGCTCATTTTATATTCAATATCAGAACTAGTATTGAAACACAAAAATTCCTACATAAGATACTTTGGTAATCTCAAGTCAAACGATCACTTATACATTTATTACAATAAGAATACATTTATTACAATAAGAATTTCTACAGACAAACAAGCAATGTTCCAAATGAAATTTTCACATAGGTCAATTCAGTGAACTTTTTATCTAACAAACACCCATATGTTTTATTTATTTGTCTTTATAGTTTAATGTATAATACTGATTACTTCCTCCGTAAGAAAAAAATGTAATGGGTACTAATTGTTTTTATGCTCTACTAATGTCCAATCTTGATAAAACAATTTAGGAATAATATATAAATGTAATATTAATCACATAATTATGATCTGATCATAATTTCATTTGTAATGTATATTTATCCCATAGATTTTATCATATATATCTGAATATGTATAAGATAAAGGATGTTTTAAATAATTATATCATAAAACTAAAACCAATCGATTAGCTGTAGGGCATAAACCAACAATCTCTCACTTACATTAAGTCATCCGTTTAACTATTTTATACCATATCATCATATGACGATCATGATACCGTTGGGGCAACAGTTTAGTGAGAAAATTCTACAAAATTTTTTATAATGAGAACTTGTTCAAATTTTACAAATTTAATCTTAATTATCATCATAAATAAGAAAATTTTCTTAAATATATATTTGGATCTTTGATGAGACCTTAACTACTTTTGCATGCCTAGTGGCTCTAATATTCCACAATACGTTACTATTTGAATAGTGTAAGGAGCTATACCAAGTTCATTAAAGAACTTATTAATGTAATTAATCATTTCTACTAAATGAAAATATTTTGCCTTAATGAGTAAGTTATGCTACATTAGAATATTTCCAGTCTCAAAATAATATTATTCTAAGTAAGACATGCCTTAATTAGGGTTTAATTCTAAAGTTAATATATAATGTTAAACTCAAATATCAACTCATACATAGAATTTGAATATCATTAATATCTCATAATTATTAGATATCTCAATTACTAAAAATCTTTAGTATGTTATCTACATACTTGGACAAGTATAGGTAAACAACTTCCATATCTATCTTTATTGATCTAATTCTCATAATTAGGTTGTTATCTTTTTCACAACTAATAAGAGCTATTCTTGGACAATTATATTTTCAATAATTGAAAATATGAATTATAGTTCTCTATAAGTAATATATCTTTATATACTTTGATTGAAAAGGATAAATATGCTTCTACTAATCTTCTTTTAGATATGATAAATTAATAATCATCTCTAAAATAAACTCTTTGAATTCGTCATAAAGGTTAATCTTTTTATATCTCGTAGTCTTTCAACTATATATCAAATGTATCAAAAAAAGGTACTAGTTCCAATTAGATGTATTGTTATGATATTTAAACTTTTCTTATCTTAGGAACTATTTCCCCATAAGTATTCATTGAAACAAAAATTTTGCTTAATAGTATATGTAATATTATATATAACATTTTTGATATCTCATAACCTTCATTTATCCAATTTAGTTTCAAACTTATTGGATTATATATACTTTAACTAGGCATAACATCCCCAAATAATTAACTTTGAATCTTTTGAAGTCACACCATTTCATATGTAATATGAAATCTTGCTAATTTACTTAATTAAAACTACAATAGGTAAGTTGCAGTAGTAAGGAGAGTTATAAAAAAATAAATATAGCAAATTTCTCCTTAAAAAATTCATACTCTTATGGAATTTAATTGTGAAGGTGTTTATTAAAGAACCCCATTCCTTATAGGTAATAAAAAATGTTAAGTCTCCCCATATTGATATGATTAAAGCGCTTATGCATTCTTAATAATAAGTTCCTACCTAGACTCAGATAATTTTAATTTTTCAAACAATTTAAATCAATATTTTATTTAATACATATGACTACATCACATAAAATCAATATCACATTTAATACAACGAAACTATCATCCTTTTATGAATTGTTATTTTATCCCATGCATCCCATGTATAATTTTAATAATTCAATATCATAATCAACATCCTTTCACCAAAATTTTATTTAGTTATCCTTCAACATAACAAGTTTCGTAAGTTTCATACAATAAAAAGATACATCTATCCATAAATGTAACATATTATTCTTGTTATGTTAATTTAACCTACATGACATAAAGTATTGTCTCAATTATGCAACTTTGTATTCTTTCCACTTATGTTAAGCATAAGTCTCCCTTTGATCTAATACATACAAACTATTTGTATGAACCTGAATCAACTAATTTTACTCAAAGATCTATTTCTTATCATATCTTGAACATTATAATAATTTTAAATCTATATCCAATATCAAATACTCAAAAGCATGAATTAGAAATATATATGCTCTCTATTATATCAAGTATAGGCAAGAAAATTCATGCAATCGTTTTTCTTTAAATGACAACTATTATCATTCTATAGCAAATGCCTTAAATTGTAATTCAGTTAAAGTACTCTACCTATCAACTTTATTCTATACTACCTATTGAATTATGCTATTATGGTTTTGACATACATCTTCCATATTATCATTAAAGTTTATAAGATATTAGTTAACTCAAAATATTATTACATTTTGTCATTTATAAGATATTGAGATATCTTTAAAGCTTTGTCACCAAATCCTTAATAAAGATTAATAACAATACTGTACAGTGGATATACAATTTTTCTACCTAACTTTGAGAGCTCTTCTCAATCATAACCTATGTCAAAGAAAGTTAGTTCACTAATTTAGTATCAGATAAAAAAAAATAAATTTCTATTAATAATGAAATATAAATGTAAAGCAAGTCACTAGTTATATGTCATGACAATCAAATATGAAAAAGACTTTAATTATTTATTTGGTTACTCCATCTATTTTATTTGAAATAATAACCCTTACTCCTATTCGGAAAGATTACTCTAATCTTTCTAATGGTCTAGGGTTTCATTGAAATTTAGTTGATCTTGAGTTTGCTCAACAAATCCGCAATTTAGGTAGATAACAACTTTATCATTCACATCTCACGTGCCTCCAAAATCTGTTAGATGATTACTCTTGTAAAATATATCTTATATGTTATTTCTAACCCTACCTTTGAATTCATATGATCATAAGTTTACGCTCATCCAAATCATACAAATTTAGTTAATTAAGACCCATTATTATAAGACTAAACATATTTGAGTTAAAGTGACCTTAAGTTTACTTAACAAACAAAAGAATATATAGAACTCTAGTTATTCCTACAATAATGGTAGGTAATAATCATGTTCAAAATATATACTTAATATTTTAAAGGGTGATTTAATTTTATTAATCTCATCAAACACAAATTTACATGTAAAATTATCATACATACAAAACATGTAATTCAACATGCATCTAATATTTAAATATATCAAACATATGAATAAAGTATGCAATTTATGCATGTATAATCAAATTATATGCATAAACACATAAGTTTGATTTTAGTAATTGATCTTCATTATCTAAAATAGTATTTAATAAAAAATTGAGTTAATTTGAAAGCAATTTTCAAATTCAATTAGAAACTATTTTCAATCATTTTAACCCCTTTATTGAAAATTTAGTGGAAAATAATTTTCAATTAGATCACACTTTTCTCTTTTCAAAATTTATAAGTAAGAGATTATAGTCAATTTGAGAACTATTTCTAATCTAATTTGAAATTACACTTCTTAGAAAACTATTTTCTGTATTAAAGGAAACCACTTTTAAAATTAAATGAAACAATTTAAAATAAATAAGAAATTCCTTTCATTATTTATTGAGAGAATACTTTATCAATTAATCAGAAAGTATTTTCTTAATAATTTATAAAACTATTTCAAAATATTAAAAGCTCATTTTTCTCAATTAATAAATGAAAACACTTTTCCAAATTTAATCAAGAAAAAAAAATTTTATAATGCATTAAGAAATTTATTATTCATAAATAAATAAAATAATAATTCGCTAAATAAAATAGTAAATTTATAAATTCAATTCAATCAAATTAAAATAAATAAATTTAACTAAGAAAGCGTCATTGTTAATTACTTAAGAAAGCACTTTTTTTAATATTAAGGAATCTAACTAGTTAATTCCAATGTAATTGGAATATAATTAATTTTATTCTAAAAACATCTTTTCTAAATTTTAATTAAGAACCATTAGTCAACATAATTTTGGAATTAATTTTTAATTTAAAGCTCCTTTAAGTTATAATTGGAATAAAGTTATTCTTAATAAGGTTGACTTATTCTAATTGTAGAATTACTTAAATTTAGATGACATTAATCTCTGTTGCTAAACAAACCAAATCCATTTTGGAATACCCTATTCTAATATCAAACCATTCGTATTCCAACCTTAATACACCCTGGCCTAACATCCATACATAACTCCTCCATCTTATTTTCCAAAGGTCAATTACCAAAAAGGGCCGAAACATTCCTAAAATTTTTAATTATAGACCGAACTTTAAAAAGTAGCAACAAAATATCTAGACTTTCAAAATTTTTCAATTCTAGCCTAACGTTAATCTCACCGTTATATTTTTTGACCTAAAAGTGCCACATGTCAATGACCCTCACTAATCAACCACGTCAGGTTCATTAAGAGAAGATTGTCTGATTACTGAAATGACGTTGCTTTAACGTCATTTCTTGGTATAATAAAATGATGTTGTTTCGATCAATCTTAGATCTCACTCTCTTCTCACTCTTTTCTCTATCAATAGTCCTAAACATTCCAAAAAAACCCCTAATCTATAACCTAAATTCCCCCAACGTTCATAGGAGAGCGAATTCGTGCATATGTGCTTCTTCTATCGCAAAGTTAATTGCTCCATCAAACCAACAAATGTTCTTTGTGATTTCATGCATCGGTGTTTCATAAGAGAGTGATTTCGTTATTAGGTGAAAACTGAAATTTTCTAAAATTGTGACTTTCGTAGCCGAACTTTCTGTGGCGCTGACTAAGGCACGATTAATCCTTTAACTCTCTATTATTTTTGTTCTTAGTTTGGTTTTTTATTGCATATTTATGAAATGCTATGTTGTTGTACTAGGGTTTGAAATTGGAATTTGATATTCATTCATTTATTCAACGATATCTTTTGTTCCCAAATCACATTGTGTTTCCATAAATGTTTTCCCTTAATTTACGTGCCTAACAGGTTTAGGAAGAAAGACACTATCTCCTTTGTGAGGAGTTTGATAGTGATTGAAAAAATAACTCTTATGAATGTTGAGGTGCTTGTTCTATGCTTTAAGTGCATGACCTTGACGCTTTAAAGCTAACTTAAAGTGAGCCTAACTTGCTTAATACTAAAACATAAGAACAAAATATGACAGAAGTTAAATTTCAATTGTGAAATGGTCATGTTATTTTATTTGATTACTACTTAATAGGGATATTCCATTTTGTTGCCTTATAGTTAATACTTGGTTCAAGAGTAGTTTCATAGGTGCGCGCTTTAGGGGTTGCCTGTTAAGTGAAATTGGTGATAGTGTGTGTGTTGAATGCTTTTATTACTTCTTACCTTATTTGAATACCATTGTTTCTCATAAAATTTTGAGTGAAATTTCTTATTTTTATGCTGTGGATACATTTTTTTAAACTGGTATATCCTTAAAATGACTTAATTATGATGGTTTCAGTATGTGAGGCTGCTATGTTGTGAAGTATTCTATAAAAGCTTCAGAAATTTGTAAAGGTATGTTTCTAGTGTCTGAGTCAGTTTAAACATTTCAATTTGTATTATTTTGATATAGTACTAGCCATTTATAAAGCTCTTTGCATCTGAAAATATGGGTGTATTATTATGATGAAATCATATTAGCCTCTTTCCATACACTGTGCTATTTATGGCTTAGAAATTAAGACACCAAGTGTTAATGGTTATATATTTTGATGTAATCATACCAGCCTTTTACTTATCTCCTTGCATCTGAAAATGTGGGTGAACTATACATGTCAGAAGAGATAAGTAGGAATTTTTTTCTATGTATATGTAAGCTTAATGATTTTTTGTATATTATATTACATTTAATTTTATTTTTCCAAATGAGTACTTAGTAACTTCTAGTCGTATATTTCTTGCTATCTAATTAGGCAACTTGTTCGTAAAAAAGTAGTAAATGTTCATTTAGGATGTTCATTTGTTAGTTAAAAATGTAGTAAACCTAGTATATTTGCATAGCTTTCAGTACGGATTAGCCAACATTTTAGAGATGTGGAAGATTTGTAAATGGTATTATTTTTCTGCTTAAACACTACGTAGCGTTTGTTGTTATTTATGGTTCAGAATCCTTAGATGGAATGTCTGAACCTGGAAGCACTCTGAAATGCCGAAGGTTATTTAAGATATGTTAAAGTTAAGCATAGTTATTATAATATTTTAGAGATACACATCCATCCACTCATAGAATTACAAAAATGTACTCATTTATAATATGATGTCAAGGACATCTAAGACACCACTTTTTGCATAAAATAAATGTACTTGTAAATGTTAGTTAATGGGATAGAAGTGAATCATCTGTTTTTTTCCCAATTAGTTTTTTTTACAAGATGTGATGCTGTTTAATGATCTACTTTTTGGGTCAATAGTCAAATTGCTCATCTAGAAATTCATGTTAAACCAAATTTTGATGGTATAATTATCTTAATATTTGTTTGATAGTAAGCATTCTAATTTTATTAATAAAAAATTTGATTAATCTATAGTCTTGAAGAATTAATACTAATTAGAAGAGAGAACATGGAATTACTCATCTTAGTTGTTGCTTTTTTTCTTTTTGGATTATTTATCATTTTGTATTTAATCACACTTTCCCTTTGTAGATGTTGGTAAGTTTTGAATTTCAATATGGTGGAGTGTTAAGTATATGGGTGTTGAGGAACTAAGAATGCTAGTTCTAAAAGGGATTTCCGAAGATAAAAGATATAGAGTAATCTCTATATTTTAGAAATTTCCACACGAGTCCATTAGAAGCTTGATGGCTTGAAGCCTAAAACATGACAAGGACATGTTGGCTATGCTCCAAAAAAGGAAGAATTGAATTGTCAGAATGTTGAAATTTACTATGATCATTGTTATGAGCATCTTGTGATATATGGTGAGGAGTCAGAATCTGATCATGAATTGTATCAAGATAAGAGGTTGTTCTAAGTTAAATTGGAAGAAGATGAGGAATTCACTGTTATGCGTGATAGTGATTTTGGTGATGATTTAGTTGAAGAGGAGTTCTTTGGAACTAAAGACGAAGAATATGTTATCGCTAGAACAAATGAGAGGAGGTATGAGAAGACTTTACAAAGTGGGTTTGAATTTGGCGATGTTATCGATGGTGTTGGTAGAAATGAAAAGAATTTCAATGAAGTTGGTGATCATTCAAACGATACCAGAAAAGTAGAAGGAAGTTCACGTTATGGAAATAATGATTACGATGACAATGATTTGAAATTCAATCACCAGTTCCTAGTGATGATGCAACACTGATACCAAAGAAGAAATACATTAGTTTTAATCCAAATGTTGAAATGACATATTTTAAGTTTTAAATTGGAATGAAGCTCAAGGAAAAAAAGCAATTGAGGGAAGCTATAAGGAACTATGCATTTACAAATAGGTATAATGTTTCAATGGCGAGATCTGGTATACAAATGGAAGCATTTTGTTATGCATATTATCCTTTTCGAGTGTATACTAGCTGGATTGGAAATGAGAAAGCCTTTGTTATGAAAAGAGTCGAAAACACACATAACTAATAGTAAAGTGCAGAAGAATAAGCAAGCTAGCCAGAAATGGATTGCAAACGAATTCATACACAAGTTTAGAAGGAACCCAAATTAGCCTATTAGTGAAATAATGGATAATCTTCAATCAAAATATGCATTAAAGGTTATTAAGATTCATATTTAGAGGATTAATGGAAGGTCATTATATGAAATTATGGTCTTATGGACATAAGTTAAGATGAGTTGATGAAGATGGAAAGTTTATTATTAAATGTGATTTTGATGAATATGCTAAGAAACCAATGTTTAAAAGATTTTATGTGGGTTTTAGTGCTTTGAAGTATAGTTTTCTTAGTGGATGCAAGAAGATTATTTGGCTAGATGGATGTTTTTTAAAGACTTTCTTTGGTGGTACATTATTATTTGTTATTGGTCATGAAAAAAACAATCAAAATTTTCTTATATGTTGGGATATAGTTGTGGGAGAAAATTATGAATCATGGAATTGGTTTTTGAACATTCTTGTTGAAGATCTCCACATAAGTGGAAATTCATGGACTTTTGTAAGATATCAACAAAAGATAAACTTTAAATATCTATATATCTGATGTTAATTTCTTTATATGATAAAAACTTTATTAATTAATGTAACTATTTGTTTATAGGGTTTAGTGGAAGCATTAAGGAATTTGTTTCTAAAAGCTGAACATATAAAATGTGCCCATCATGTGTATGCAAATTGATCTAGTGTTCACAAAGGGCACACGTCTAATAATTTATTTAAGCTATGAATTGCATAATGCAAGTTGATTTTAAAGAGGTAATGGAGGAGTTGAAGATTTTCTTAGTGAAGGCTTATAAGGATTTTAAAAGTAGGAATTCAAAGAAATTTGTGAAGGTCTTTGTGAGTACAAAACCAAAGTGTGATATAGTACATAACAATATTTCAAAGATGTTTAATGGATTCATTTGTGAAGCTCATACCAAAAGCTTGATCAGTATCTTAGAAGACATTTGAGTTTATTTAATGACCCAGATATATGAAAAAGGGATATGACGATGAGGTGCATTGATTAGATACATCCTAAAGTAAGGGAGAAAATAAAGGATGGACAATAGGAAGTAAGAAATTATATGCTTAGGAGAAATGGGGATTTGAAATTTGAAGTCATTATTTTTGTGGCCAAGTACATCATTGACTTGCAATTAAGAACTTGTCAATGTAGATATAGGATTTAATCAGGATTCCATGTAAACATGATATGGCTTGTATATCTTTTCAGAGGAAGGATATCTATGCTAATGTAAATCGATGTTATAAGAGTGATACTTATTTGAAGAGTTACTAGTTTGATATCGAACCCATTAGTGGTCCTAAATTTTAGCCAAAGAGTGAAAATATTAAACCATTATTACCTCCATTGATCAAGAAGATGCTTGGAAGACTGAAAAAGGCAAGAGAAAGGGATCACATTGAAGAACCTAGAATCCCATCAAATTAAGCAAGGTTGTAATAGTTGTGAGATGCCATCATTGCTATGAGATTGCTTATAATATAAGAGGATGTAAAAATAATAATCAACCTCTAAGGCAACCTGAAATTGTTAAGGTAGATATTTTAGTTATGTAACAAATGTGTTGTTATTCATCTGTCATTATTATCTTTATTTTTATCTTCAATGTGTCTAATGCAGTAAAAAAGAGGAAGGCCACCAAAATCAGTATCTATTGAACCCCTTTCATCCAGTATTCATAGCGGCCAAGTAGGTAGACCGACATAATCAGTATCTATAGGATCAAATACTGCATCTTTCATATTACAAAGAGAGATGAGAATGGTTAGTCAATTTTAAGTATGAAATTTAAGTTTTTTAAATATATAAAATTATAATTATTTTTGGTTTTATAGGCACATAGAGTATACAAAGCAACATTTGGGGAAATTACTTGGAATACCTACTTTATAGTAAGTCATTTAAGTTCATATTTATACTACTTATATGTAATTATAAAGGAGATGATAATATTTACATAATTGGTTGTTTGTACTTCATAAATGGGTGAGGGTCAATGTCAAGTGTTACAACCTCCCAATACTAATGCAAAAATAACTCAAGTATCCCAAAGTAAAACTACTAATATAACTTAACCTAGAATAATGACTAAACTAATGGCTCAATGATTCACTGCTAAGAAATTTTAACTTGTACAGTTGTTGTTATGCTTGTGGAGTTATGAGTATTGCTTCATTACCTAAATAAATGTTACCTCTTTTACTCTATATGTTTTTGTTTTTTAGGTATATAACTCCCTTTCTCTTTACTAATTTGGTTGAGTCAAAAGCTGAGAGGTACATGAGATGATATTGATGTTGTTAATGATGCATTGTTTTTTGTTTCTCACAGAGTCTTGCTTCATTCATGGTTAGTTTAATGTATATATTGCTTTTTTTAACCCTCAGTGGCTATTAATGTTAGCAATTGAATGATTATGGTCTAGTTTTTGTATGAAATTTATCTGTATGATCTTGGAACAAGCAATAGCTCCCTAAAGCTGCTAGTTACTATTCATATATAGATAGTGTGAGTGACTAAACATTGCATAAGTCCTTGGATTATTCCTTTGGAGTTAGAGTTGATCGTACACCAATCATTCAAAATGGCCCTTATTACAAACCCGACACCTTTGGAGTTAAAGTTAGATTATGTCTGTGGAGTTGCTAAAGTTGAATTATACATATAGAGATGGTACTTATGACTAAAAGGGCTATATTAAGTATCTTTTTCAAAATAGTTAGAGTAATGTTAACCAAACCGTATCACTGTTTCTAGTAGTTTTGGATATTATTTCAGTATCCAGAACAATGTCAGTGTCTTTAACCTATTTATTTGCTTGTTTTAACTTACTTTTAATTTTCTCTTCAAAAATGATATTGAATTTATTGTTCTTATATATGATTGTTGTCTTCTTTTCGATTAGTTACTCTCCCTAGAGTGTGGGAAGATATTTTTCTTTATTTTCATAAATTCAAGGTACTGAAGTACAAGTATCCCACTATCCACCTCTGTATGTATTTCAATTTCTAGTATTAATCTGTGAGTTTCATCATGTTTAAAAAGATATGTCCTAGGCTGAAGTCTATTATTAATGCCCTTTACAGTCACTGTAATTTCTTTACTACATATTTATTTCAATTTCCCAAGATTTGAGTTGAATTAAGTTGTTAAAAAATCACAAAATCTACCAAAATTTTCATATGGGGTAAGGAAATAGTGGGGTCAACGGCCTTCCAATTTAACACTATTAAAATTTTAAATCCAAAAATGAAGTAGTAGATCTATGTTTCTTATATCAATATTAGGTGCAAAATTGCATAAGTAGCAACTCCACAGGCATGATCAGTATGCTTATGGCTAGCCTACCAAACATGATAAATGGTGCAGATCTTTTATGCATTTTCTATATTTTATTTCATTGTTTTAAAAAGACAAGACTAAAGGCATTATTTGTTATGTTTTCTTATATATATTGAGTTGCAATTGGGAGATAGAATTGGCACATTCCTAACTCCTTTTGGTTTTTAACTAAAACCCAGCTTGGAACTCTTCAAATAGTTTCCAAAGTATAAGAACTACAACCAATGAGCATACAATTGTAATTACCAGAGGATGAGTAATTATGAATTATACATATGCAATAATAATTAGTAGATGCAATTTTGTAATAATTGTAGTTACTTTTATAATGTAGAACTTTATAATAATTGCAGTTTCCTTAACAACATGAAAATATTACAATTGAATATTAAAGTGGTAGGTTATTGAATAAAATACAAGAGTCCCAATAAACATAACAGTTACATTTGCTTTTCTAACTATTTCAATGTCTCCATTTTTTTTTGGTACTAACATCTGACGACCAAGCTTTGAAATCACATGGGACTTATAAAACAAAGATATAAACACAAATATTAGGAATTATCCCAAATTTGCATTATGCACATAAATTTCTAGACAAACTTACTTCTTAAGAACAACAATACATCTTTCGAACAAGACTCCTACCTCAACACACAAAATTTGTTTGACATATTTTATGACAAAAATAAACTTTTATGCCTTTTACAAATACCAAGTATCTACAATGTTGGCACCCGAATTTTTTCGTTGAATTAAGCTTGATATGGTATTTTATAGAATAAGCATAGAATTTGAACTTTTGCCTTAGAATAAATTATGAGGTCATAAGAGAATAAATATTGGAGTTTAATTATTTATTTCAATGTTTGTAGGATTATATTTCACTAGTTAGAAATTAATGCATTAAGAATGTATTGAGGGCAATTTTAGCATGTCATTTAAGATTAAAAGCCATGAAACTTTAAAGGAAGGGTATGAATTTTAGCACTCATTAAGGGTAAAATCAAAAGAGGGAAAAGTGTGTCTAGTGCATTAGAAGGACAAAAACGTGAACGAAGAGAGAATGAAGTGAAAAACATGAAAAATAGAGAGAGAAGTGAGAGAGTTGGCCATTAGAGAGAAAAAGGAAGAAGTAAGTTAGGGTTTCATCTTTTCTTAGCTCTTTAGAGTGTTTTTGAGGATTTTCAAGAAGAGAAAAAGAAAGAGAAGAGAAGAGCTTCCATTTGAGCCAAACATCTCTTTGTTTGGTGAAAAATTAAGGTAAGTCCATTTTTAATCCTTGGGATTTTTAAAAGGGTTTTGGTTCATGAGGCTTAGGAAATACATGGGTTTAAGTATTCTAGAATCAATTTTAGTAAATATACTTTTTGGGTTCTTAATTGGTATTCCTATTGAATTGTATTTTTGGCAATGTTGAAGGAAATCAAGTAAGGTAAGAGGAGCAAGAGGAAAGGCATTTTGAAGCAAGTTTCTAAGCAAGGAATTCAGATGGGTTACATGTTTATAGTTGAATTAACGAGCCATGAGTATTTTTCCGAATCAAAAGATTTAAATGATTTTATAAATATTTCATTTATTGCTTCTTGAATAATTGAAGTATTTACTATATGTTTAGTATGTGAATCTTGATGATGATTTATGAAATGATGATGGAAATTATATTTGAAAACTATCATGCTTATGGAAATCATGATTTTGAAATGTGTAAGATGTTAAAAATATGAGATTCATGTTTGTGTGGGCTTGAGGTGGTCCATTCTATTATGTTTCATGCACGTTGACCATGTTAAATGCTTCTCCCGCTTGCTCACTAGTGGCATGGAGCTCCTTCACAGACTCCTTCATGTTTATGGACTACCAAAGTGGTCCATTCTGTTATTACTGGAGATTCGCAAGAACTCCCTCATGTTTATGGACTATCCAAAACATTATGATTGCTTATGTTGTGTACGAATTTATTAACAAGTTTGAGAATTTGAGAAATACATGTCTTATGTTGTTTATGATGTGTTTGACATGTTTGAGAATTTGGGAAATACATGTTTTATGGTTGCAAAGAATTTTACTATGATCATGAATATTTTCAATGGTTTGCTTGTTTCTTCGCTATAAACTTGATACCCACGAGGTTTTTAGCTCACCCCCTTCCTCCCATCTCCAGACGAAGAGCAAGAGATCAAGTGATAGAGAGTCAAGGCATCACTCCAAGATTTCATATTTTTGTATTTATGCTAGTTTCTGAAAAGTTAAGGCTTTAACCACAATTCAAGTGTCACTCACAAGTGTATTTTTTTTATTTTTGGATTATGAGATCAATGATGTATTTGGGGTTTGAAATGGCCATTAAAGCTTTATAAAACTCTTTTCTTTTGAAGTTAATGAAATATATGTATTTTTTATTCATGACTTTTTAAGTTTTTGTATTGCGTTTTCAAGCATTCATAAGGGTAAATTTTGTATTTTGTCTTTAGGGGAAAAACTGTATTAATTTTGGCTGATTTGGACAAGGTTGTCTTTTTAGAAGTTGTAGTTTATCCTCTTAACATTCTAACAATAAAAAGTATGTGATTATTGAAGATTGGATTGGAAAGATAGGATTTTTACAAGTTAGTGATGTTGTACAGGATACATGCAGGACATTTTATAACTTTTTCTAATTGGATATAATAAAATAAGAGTACTATGATGTCTTGAAATGGGAAGAACTAGAGTGATGAGTTAGAGATGAAATGATGGTAATAAAGTGAGTTGAACATGTTTAGAAATTTATGATGAATGTGTGTAAGTTTGAACGTTATGTTTTTGGGTTGATGACCAAACGTAGATTATGATTTAGTTGTAAATGATATTGAGTTGAAATGGAGGTGATAATGAAGAGAAAATGATAAGGAAAATGCGTTAGAAATGATAGATATGCATAAAATGAGTCATAGGTAACTTATAGAAGTTGAAAATCTAGAATTTGACTCATAAATTTCTGCTGGGTGGACTTGATGCCATTAGGTGAACCTTCTCAGGAATTTTAGTGTCCCAGCTTAGTTCATGGCCGTTTGAAGGGATGTATGTCTACTAGGCAGACATTCTCGGGATAGTTTTATTAATGTGCAATTTTGACCCTATAGATGGCAAAATCTCTCTTTGATGTCTTCATAGAAGTTATAGTACTTGAAGTCCTCTTCAAAACCTTGCTTGAATGATCTTAATCCAACATCCATAGTGAAACTGCCAATTTTCCCAAATCATGTACATATATAGATTTTGGACTTATCAATACATTTCTCTAATACATTTAGGCTTGAATAGTGCTTGAAATGTACTTAGTTTGATGTGAAAATAAGGGATAAAAATGTTGGACCCCGTATCTGGACACCAACTTGCATGCAGAATATCTTAATACGTAAGTTATCTCCTAAAGAGAACACCTTGACCATTATCGGATTTATCTTCTCAAACTCCTCTTTTCTAGTCTCAGCTCAGCTCTTAGAATATCAACTAGTACATTCCTAACTTTCAATTCGAATTCCTCAATGATCAGCGTGGGTTCAGTCCTCTCTTTACCTATATACTTGCTTCGAGGCTATTAGCATAACTTCTCCTATAAGCATCCAAACTAGTGTTTCTTTGGATAGATAGAAAGAGGACTTCAAGGACTAAAATTTTCATGTGGACCTCGAAGACCAACTTTATCTTCTGAAGGGTCAAAAATGGGACAAAAGATACACGACGACTAGTGACCCAGACGATAGCGTGAACAGTGTCACAGTCGAAGTCTGGGAAACATAAACGATATTTTACAAATGTCATAACTTTCTGTAGGGGAATCGGTTCAGGGTATTCTTTATACAGTTTGAAAGAAGATTTCAAGGTTTACAACTTCCATGAAGACCTCAAGGGTCAATTTTTATCTTCTAATAGAAGATATGCGGTGAACAGTAACACAGAAGATGTACTTCAGCTCAAATACCCTCTTAACTCCTTCTTATAATCCTTGGCCCATAATCTATCTTCTGTGTTCTATCTTCTATGGTTGACTTTTATCTTCTGGGTTGACCCTCTATCGTCTGTGAATTATCGCCTGAAGTCTATGAATAGTAACACAAATGTTCCTATCTTCTATGTTTTATCTTCTGTGTTTTACTCAGAAGGTACGCGGTAAACAGTAACATAGACGAAGTTTGTGAACAGTGACACAGATGATCCTATCTTCTATGTTTTACTCTACCCATCCTTACACTCTCCCATTTCTCCTTGCTTCTGGGTTTTGACGTCATCACAGAGGATACTTATACTCTTAAATCCTTCTTGCCTCTGTGTTATGACGTCATCACAAAAGATATTCTTCCTATATATTTTCCTTTGCATATACCTTATTTATTGCTCTCTATCAACCTTCTCACCCGCTCTCATTTATTTGAGGCCTAGGTTAGAATCAGCCAAACATGATCATTAATCTTTCTCACTCCTCATTATTTATTGGATAAACACATGCAATGTAAAACCTTAACCAGGAATCTTAATCATGCACAGAAATATATACCTATAATTCATACATCCCCAAAAGTATATTTCTTTTACAAGGCTTTAATAACCTTACAAGCCATAATACATCAGTACTCAAGACGAATAAAACTTGAAAGGGGCTAAAGTCTTAGTTCTAAAAAATCAACCCTAAGGATTACAAAAGAACATTTGCAAACTGGTTATTGCCTTGTACCCTGAGATTTACTCACACTCTGGTGCTTCATCTGAATTGGACAGAAGTTGGAGGGGGTGAACATAAAGCTCGTAGGTAACAGGTTTATAATTGAGTAACAAGCAGAAAACCTTTTTACACAGACAAAACACATTCAGCTTCAAATCATGCAAACATTCATCATGTTAAACGAATCATGCGCACATCAAAATGGTTCAGGTGGATCCAAAACAGAACATACTACACATTTCCCTTAAGGGTCTTGTGTAGCTGTGAACAGAACGTACTAGCGCAATTCTAATTTATGGTATTGCATAGCCGTGAACTTATGGGAGTCCATAAAGGAGCTCCATGCCACTAGCGGGCAGGCGGGAGAAGCCTTTAGACAAGTGCACTTGACTTAACTTAGGGGATCACTACAAACCCATATAACACATATATTTCTTGATCTTGAAATCTTATTGCCCAAAATAGCAATTCTTGGAAACTTTCTTTTTGTATTCGAAACATGATTTCATAAAGTATGCAACTTTTGAAGAAAACATTTTTCTTTTGAATGAAAACAAGCAGCAACTAATGACACTTTATGCTACACCAAACCAGCACAAACAATTTGTACATTTATACAGAAATAGAAATCATTGAAAGAAAGACATTGATGGCTTATTGCTTCATCATAAAACTGAAACCCACCCTAAAAATCCTTGCTTGCTTAAGTATCGGACTTAAGGATGCCTTTCCTCTTGATTCCTTTGCCTCTCTCGAACCCCTCCTTGATTTCCTTCATAAAAACACAACTTCCATAATGCACATTCACTAAATGAATTCTAGAATACTTAACCCATATATTTCTTAAGCTCTTTGAACGAAAACCTTTCAAAACTCCAAGAGATAA
>JAOSBN010148055.1:0-24522 GCA_027563595.1 Erythroxylum suave | reverse complement strand
ACCAATGCCATGATCACCCTAAATGCATCCTTTGAGGACACAGGAGAGAAGGTGACATTGAAGTCGATTCCTTCTCTTTAGGTGAACCCTTTGGCAACTAGATGTGCCTTAAATCACTCAACTTGACCCTGTGCATCCTTCTTGGTCTTGAACAGCCATTTGCAACTAACAGGTTTACAATGTTGAGGTAAATCAACAAGCTCCTATACCTTATTATACGTCATAGCTTGCATCTCGTCCCTCATTGCTTCCCACCACTTATCTACATGAGGACCAGAAATGGCTTCTGTAAAAGTAACTGGATCCTTTACATGTCCGATATCATAGTCTTATTCACCCAAATAGACTATGTAATCTGATGAGATAGTAGGTCGACTCTCTCTGATGGATCTGCGTAATTGCACAAGCTCCTGTACCTCAGAAACCTCCCCCTAAACAAGTGTAGGTTCCTGTGCCTATGTAGGCAGGGCACTAGGGCCTAGGTCCATCGAAGCTGACTGCATGAGAGGTTGAAACAATATGGTGGTCATATCAGTCCTGCTAGCTTCTGGAGGTTGTGAAGGTCCTCCTTCATCATAGACATCAAATTCCAAGAACTTTGTTGTCTATGATTCTACAATTCTGGCTCCTGCCTCTCTACAGTAGAATCTATAGCCCTTAGAGTGGTCGGGATAACCTACAAAATAGCAACCAGTTGAACAAAGTTGCAGCTTATTTTCATAAGGATTATATAATATCACCTCAGCAGGGCAGCTCCACATACGAAAGTGTGCAAGGCTTGGCTTTCTCCCAACCCAGAGCTCAAAAGGCGTCTTTGACACTGACTTGCTTGGGACTCTATTTAAGATGTATAATGTCGTCTTTATGACTTCACCTCATAAGTACTCAGGTAGGTTAATCTTGCTCTACATTGACCTCATCATATCCTTTAGGGTGCAATTACGCCTTTCGGTCACACCATTTTGCTCAGGACTACCTGGCATAGTGAACTGAGCCACTATTCCAACAGTCTCTAAATACCTGACAAACGACCTTTTTTTGTCCTGTAACCCCATGTCTACCATAGTATTCCCCTCCTCTCTTAGATCTGACAACCTTTATTGATCTTCCCAATTGGTTCTCAACTTCAGTCTTAAAGATCTTGAATTTATCAAGAACTTCAGACTTCTCCTTAAGCCAGAACACATATCTACATCGGGAATAATCATCTATAAATGTCAGAAAGTATCTTGCATTGCACATTGCTACAATATAGGGACCACTAACATCTGTATGTATGAGATCTAACAAGCCAGAAGCACGAGTTGACCCTTTCTTCTTTATTTTGGTCAACTTGCCTCTACAACAATCGACACATGTTTCCAGGTTACTGAAGTCTAGAGTTGGGAGAATGTTGTTCTTTATCAGTCTCTCAACTCTTTCCCTGGAAATGTGGCCAAGACATTTATGCCACAGCTTGTACGATGTGTCCTTTATGGAGGTCCTCTTTCGAGTAACAGGTTCAGCAACATATGAAGAAGCATACATATCATTAGGAGCGAGACACATACTATCAAGACTATAGGATAAGAAGGTTGTACCGATATGTCTTGTATTGATAGAAATATTTACAACCAAACTATCAAATACAAAACGATAACCTTCTTTGTCCAAAACTGATATAGATATCAGATTCTGCCTAAAAGACGGTATATAAAAACTGGCTTGTATGTACAAAATGAACCCAATATTGAGGTTTATCCCTATACGTATAATACATCAACCTCCTCATTGTTGCCGACCATCAGTTTCTGCTCCCCCTTTCGCGGACTTCTCCTAGAGATGAACCCCAGCATAGTGGAAGCAACATGGTTAGAAGCCCCACTGTCTAACCACCAAGAACTTGATATGGTTATAACAACATTGGATTCATGAATCATGTAGGCCAAGGGGTTACCTGACATATCCTGTTTGACCTTCCAAAATTTGTATTTCTGACAGTCTGACTTTCGATGCCCCTTCTTTTTACAGAAGAACCACCTCAAGTTCTTAAGGTCATGTGGCCCCTTTGCAATGCTAGATTGTCCAATTTGAATTTGAGGAGAGGGTTTAATAGACTTACCTTTTCCTTTGCCTTTAGATTTATGGGGTTTGGCCTTTCCCTTACCTTTAACTGATGCATATAAAGCTGTATGAGGAGATCTTGTTAGCTTTTCATCTGTTGCAACGCATCGGAAAATTAAGGCATTAATGTCCCAAGTCTCATCCAGTGAGATGTAAGTAGTAACCAATGAATCAAACTCATCTGGAAGAGAATATAGTGCCAGATGCACTATCAAGACATCACCAATCGGAATGTCCAGTGCCTTTAGTTTGCTCTAAAGATCCACCATTCGAATGATGTAGTCTCCGACACCTCCTTCCCCAGTACACCTCATGGAAAAAAGCTCTTTAACTAAGGCCATCTTTTCAGCATTAAAGGAGACCTTGTACCTTTGGGAGATACTGTCCATGAACTCCTTTGCCACTGTAGTATCTTTAAATCCACTCAGCAGATGTTTTGGGACTGTTCTCTTAATGGTCAAATAGCACAGCTTATTTGACCTCTCCCAGGTTGCCATTGCTGCTTTTTCTGCTTCAGTGCTGGTATCCGTGAGTGGAGGAGGATGCTCAACATGCATTGCCAGACTGATGTCTGCTATCTCCAATGCGAACTCTACTTCCTCTAACCATTTCTTGTAGTTGAAACCAATCAAGGTCTCAATGGTGACAGCATTGTTATTAACTGAGAAGGTGACTGAAAAATAATAAAGACAATGTCTATATCAGTAAAAATGCAGGACAACAGTGATACAATTAAAAGTATCTATACCGAGAACTAATCACACATATTATGAAACACCTTTGGGCTGAATACATAATACATACAATCAAACACTTACATAAAAGCGATCAAAGTACAAATCATTAACTCTCATGAGACTACCACCTTTGGGTGAATAGACCATTCAAGCAATGATCTTCCTCTATCAAATGCTTTTATGCACATTTCAAAACTTTATGTAAGCCTAATAGCTTTGGCCAGAATAGCCAAACATAAAGCCAAAGACATCCCCCAACATGAAGGAGAACAATCAAAAATATTGATTTGAAAGGCCACTTTGGTGACTGCATTCTCATTGGCATCCTAAAAAGTCTACTAACACAAAGGACACTACTTTATGTCAACCTCGCAATCTGTATAGGCATAGCGAGTGTGAAAATTGATCATAAATGCAAAACCAAATGCACAATCAAATAATCACACATACAAACTGAAAATATTGTCTTCAAACTTTATTTGAGATTTTTATTTAAAAAATTCTCAACGAGAGTGTCCATCGTACTTGACTGAATACCGAACCAGTCACACGAGACACTTTAAGTGTCTCCCTTATGTGCCGTTCGATGTACGAAAATGCACTCAAAATTAACCTTAAAAAGGCTTTAAAATATTTTCTGGAATTCAATTACCCATGCAATAAATCCATAAAAATTTAAAAATCACCTTAAAAAATTCTCGAATCCAAAAACCGACCCAAAAATGCCCGGGATAGCTTTATGGGAATTTTCAAAAAAAATTTAATAGGGTTACTATGCACGACCATACGGCTGACATCAGCATGACGTCAATTGCTGACGCAACCCACCACGTCGGTGCGCATGGCGGGCTAGCGCGTCCGCGACGCGACAAGACGCTATTGGCGAGTGCACGGCACGCGCCTGCATCACCGCCTCTCCTCCCACTAAATATAGTTGGAATAATTGCATCAATAGTTGTATTGACAGTTATATTCGCTTACAAATCTGTATTAAGAGTTTTATTTTAAGTGGCAGTGATAATTACAGTGAAAGTTACATTTATAGTTCTATTTGTGGTGAAGGCGGAAGGAGTAATAAAAACAAGAGTTTCAGTCTAAGAACTAAAGTACGCACCAAATAGTCTCCATCGCCCCTACCATGCGGGGGCAATTTTCGGCAACCCGAAGAGTCGTTTTTTGCTCCGTTTGGTTCGTTTTGACCCATTTTCGTAACGAATCAACTTTAAACTACTTCTATGGGATTAATTGGACCAAAAAGCCATAAATTCAATGAAAACTAGGAGAGACAAAAACCAAAAATCTCCATTTTGGGCAATCCAGTAACGTAACCGCTCTAATACCACGTGTAACGCGTAGAGCAGGCTTTACTACATAACCGCTCTGATACCTGATTTTGGTTCCATTCTAACTTTGGAAGCCTTTTTCTCCTATCAGACATGCTCAAAAACTCCTGATTCCTTTTTGTAGATTAATCACTGGCTCGAGTTCTAGGCCTTTCTATGGTTTGCACAAGACGCAGGCACTCTTAATGGGTCAGAGCTCTGAAATGCTTGCGAATTACATTGCCACCACAAGACCCCCCTTATATATATAGGCTTCCATATCGGGCTTCCCTATCACAAGGCTAATACGGTCTAGATCCACACTGAAAGAGATCCATTTTTCACCCGGACTTCGACCCATTAATTTAGATAATTTATTGGGTCACCTTATTACCTTTAATTGGATTAAATTGCGTTACTTAACCGGTAATTTAGTGAAAAACGAAATCACAATTAATAACTGTCCGTAAATGAAGAAAATGACAAAATTGCCCTTAGGGGAAAAATTGTCCAACACATTTCTAGATTTGAACCTCCACCTAATTATCTGTCTCGATGCTCTGTTTGTTTAAGATGGTGTTGTCTATTTTTATGCTCCTGTTTTTTTAGTTTGAGATTTTCATCTCTTTGTTGTTATTCTCTAAACTAAAAGACTAAAGAGAGTGATTTACAATTCCAATTCCTCCTTCCTAAGTTGTTCTTTTTGGGTCTTTTATAAGTTCTTCTCCTGTTATTGATTGAGGATGGTCAATCATTTCTTTTTCGTTTAAATGTGTCCTTGTAGAATTGCTTGTGGAATTGTTATTGCCTGAATTGTCTATTAGTGATTGATGGTTGATCTTGTTATGAATCATTTAGCCCAACATTGAAAGTTGTGATGTTTTTCAATGCTTAAATTTCACGTCTATTGCATTGAATATCAATTTGTAGGTTCTTCTTAATACCTGAAATTCTTGTCGTTGGATGTTAAAATGGTATTATCTCGATACCCGAATCTGAATAGTTTTTGGTTCTACATTATGCAGGAACCTGAGCCTACAGATTGGGAGCATTACAAAAAAGGAATAGGTTCTAAACTCGTGGATATGTACAAGGAAGCATATGATAGTATGTCTTTATCATTATTGATCCATCATAACTCGTTCTCTTCATTAATGCTTCATAAGCATGTATTGGATGAAATTTTCTTGGTTGGGATGATCTTTGAATTTTAATCTATAGTCACTTATTATGAACTTCCTCATTCTATTTAAAGTAGAAAACTTTACAATCTTGTTCTTGAATGTTCATGTGTTACCTAGTCTATTAAGAATTATAAGTACTGAAATAGGAATATTTATTATTATTATTATTATTCCTTTTTTAGTTGTTCCAATTGTTGACATTTGAGCAAAGTACTAACTGTATTAACAATAACAATTGGGTCGATGATAGGGTTAATGGATATCTCTTCCCGAAGGAGAACATAGGGTTCTGAGTCAAATTATGTTGGAGATTATCTTTGAAAAAAAGCCATCACCTGTGACACATAATGTTGGTTCATTAGGAAAGCAATGTGCTAAAAATCTCATGGCTCGAGAAAGTATTGAGGGCTATGCCACTCTACTCTCTAATGTTCTCAAATTACCATCAGAAGTTACAATTCCAAAATATGTTGTAGATATCCCTTCAAACTGAAAGAAGAATAGCGCCGGAATTTATTTGAAGAATTTTTTAATTCAACATATGAGGATAAGACTTTGACAAGTTCTGGATTTCTAGACAAGTTTGAAGAGATGTGGAACCATACTCAACGAGAGAGCTTTGGTTCATCGGTTGCTATGGATGATTCATTTTTATATGGCATTTGGGAGGAAGAAAAAAATAATAAAATCTTTAATATTAGAAAAAGAAAAGGTAAGAATCCTTGTAGCCAATTAAGGTATTTGAACTAATAATTTTTTCGCGACTTTTCTTGAATGAGATTATCTTTCAATCTAAGCTAATATTGTTTAACATATTATACAGCTAAAGGATAGAACTGACCAACCTCATCGAACATGGGAGGAAGTATATCGAAGTGTGAAAAGGGCTAATCGGTCTAAGAATGACTTGCATGAGAGGGACGAAGATTAATTTGAGAGGACATGTCAACCTTTATACATATATGAACAATATTTTAGAGAAGGGACTTGGTCTTTTCTTCACCTCGACTCGCTTTATCTAGGAATACGAATGGTGAGTCTTCTACCTGTGTGGTGAAATTACTATTACTGAGTACAAAGTGGGCTGAAAAATCTATCTACCCTTAATTTTAAGTATCCTGTTATGTCATTCTTCATTCATCTATTAAATATTTGTATGTTTATTTTAAACAATAGTATTCTAAATAATATGCAGTTATAGTTACAGGCATTTATTGTTCCCAATTAGATATTAAATCATTGACTACTGCATGTAGTCAACCAAAGGTAGAGGACCCAAGACGGATGACATTGACGCATCCTCTCGCCTTCCACTTCTTAACAATCCATATTACTAAGATATACCAAGTGAATATGGAGCATTTTTTGTAATTGCAAATAGGGTTGATCGTGTTCATAAGAATGCTTAGATAAGGTTTCAGTCTTGGAGAGCAACAGCCAAAAAGGTATTCCGCAATCTTGATCTCGTGTCATGCTTTGCTATATTTCCTTGCTATGTAATAGTTTCCTTTTTTTAGCTCTGTTTTACATAGACATTATAGTATAGAAAAAGATGCATGAAAAAGGATTTTAAACTGATTTAAAATCTTATTCTCAATATTTTGTAGTAGCTACAAAGTTATTGCAAACAAACCGTAAGATTTCTGAACTATATAGTATTTGACATTCCTTAGTCCAGTCAACTGGTTCCACCTAACGCAATGAAATTCCTCCTCTATTGTTCTCTTAAGGAGTTGTCACTTGTGAAAGACGTACCTATGCTCATTGCAATTGACGAAGTAAAAGTTTTGCTTCAATTTAAATCCTTGTATTGCATATTTACCAGTTAGAACATGCTATAATTTACAGTCCTATTGTTTTTGTTTTGAAATATCTCTTGATTTACTCCAAGCTATTTTCTGTCCAATATAATAGCTGGTTTACATTCAGCAAGCACGAGGAGCTAGTACCCATGAAATCTTACCATCCAATCCATGCTAGAGAACTTGCAATGGTTAGCTTCAAATTCTGCATCATAATTCATTATTGTCATTATGTTGATTGTCTGTATAATAACATAATTATTTGCAACATCAGTTGAATTAATGCACATTTTTATCTTCTAAGGAGTTAACCTTCTGAGATTTGATTCCCTCCTCCTCACTCATAGTTCAGTTGTTTACTTTGCTAATAATGCAACCTTGATGGAAGTCAGTTCATATGCAACATATCTGTTGTTTTTCATCTTCCGCAGGTAAATGCTTTTAGGTCTATGATGCATAACAAGATGATGGTGGGTGCTTTTTCTCGTTCAACAGCAGCTGGCAAGTTGCGTGAAGACTTGCCTGACGTTCCTGCAGATGCTCGTGTCCAGTTTTGATGAAGCAGATGCCATCTCCCACTATTACCTGAGGTATGGGAAGTAATGTCCCAGCTTGTAAATAACGATAACGTAGGGCATTGATAGTTGGTTCATACCTCAATGTTAATTTTGTGGCAGACAAAGACGAATATGTCATGAAGCATTTTCAGAGGAGAAATGGGAGAAAGTATACTATTTGTACAATGGAAACAGAGCAGAAATGAGGCCCTTAGCTCCTCTTATCTTTTCTGAATGGTTTTATCTTTCCAGAATCATCAAGGTATACTTCTGAAAAAACCAGAGAGGCAGCCAACATAGCGCACCGAAAGATAGGTGATATGAAGGAATATGCTTCAGGGATAGCTTACTCCACTGTTTCGGAGGGGCCATGATTGAGAATGCTTCTTTTGGTGTGGTTCCCTTTTCTTCTCAAAGCATCAGGACTTCAAATTGCTGCCTCTTCTGTTGCTACTCACTCATATCAGACTGTTGAAGGAGCTGTAACTTGTTTTCGTTTTTGTACCATTAGTCTTATCGGAATTCAGAACAAAGAAATATGTATAACTCACCTCTTAATTTTATTCAACTTTTTCTATCTTCAATCTCTTTTTGGGCATACTGTGAAATGACGTACTTGTGACTTATCTTTTCAACTTAGAGGCGTCAATGAAGTCCTCATATTGCAGAGTTTGGTAGTGTCTTATTTGTTGTGTTGAATTCTAAAGAGTATGCCCTTGATTATCTGTTAAGCTGTAATATCATTCTTTATTAATTACATTTTCTCATTAAAAAATCATGATCTCTTGATTTGTTTTTAAGTTGCTAATTAATAATTACTACCCCAATAGCACAGATCCAATGATCTTGGGCGCATCAAATCATAATCGTATTAGGGACAAACAAAGTTAGCGTGTTGAAAGCCAACCCAAAATAAATACATAGCCGCGAAATTCAACAGACTTCTTATTGTTTAAAAGTTCAAGAAAAATTTTAATTTAATTATTGAATATTTTTAAATAATAAATTTATATTATATATTTTTAATTTTAATTATTTAACAAATTCTTTAAAAAAATTTATATTATAAAACGACATTTATTGTATGCTACATAAAATTAAAGATATTTATAATTATAAGTTATAATTTAAAAACTATTTAACAAGAATAAATTGAACTTGTGAAGCAAAATTTGACAATAAATTTTACTTATTATATTTATTTTTAATAGATCAAAAGCCTTCGCTAATAAATTATAATTGTAAAAGACATTTTTTATATATTAAATTAAATACAAAATTAATAAAAAATTACCTAGGCCATCCCAACTTTACTAAGTGGGAGAACAGTCCATTGACTTGAAGTTGTCTTAATAAAGCTTTTCTTTTTTTCCTTTTGTTTGTTTTGAAGTTTCATCGAGCTTTCATCGGTATCTACTTGCTGACTTCCTCTGCCTTTGCCTTATATTTTCCTCTGTCTCGCGCTTTCTACAGAAGATAGAAAGCTCTCTTGTTATGGGGGATAGGGTTTGAGGGTTGTCAGAAGTGCGGATTGATGTGTGTTAAGATGGTACAAATGAAAATGTTCCTAGTTCATCATTTGTTTTGTTGAACTAAGCTCCAACAAAAAGGATTGGATTATGTGTTCACTTTTCTTATTTAATCTGTCTTTGTGAACTTTTGAGATCAGTTTTAAAGATTAGAGGATGATCTCCGTTATTTTTTATCTGACAAAAAATGGAGAACCAATGGACGATCGATCTCAAGATCGAAGCGAGAGATTACTTTTAATCTCCTAGGAGGTCCAGGACCAACAAGAGGAGAGTCAGTTCCAAATGACTGCGCTTCTTTGTGCAAGGTTGAGTTTAGAGGAGGATAACCGTCAGGCCAGAGAACAAACCGCTGATTGTTCTTAATCGCAGGTATATACGAACGAACTCTATTGAAGGCATAAACGCTAACTTTGGGGTGTCTTTCTCAGTTAATAGCTTCAGACTATAGTTACTCTCACCTGCAATGCATCGACATCACTCATTTGCAGAGCCTATATAAAGTATGTTATTCCAAGGCTCTCTTCCATCCGCTGAATCCTCTCTCCTTACTTTTTCCTCATTCATGATCCAAGCAGATGTAAGAGAAGAATGATAAACGACAGCAGTAACAGCTGAATCTTCTTCCAACTTTAAGCAATTCGATTAATGGAATCTTCTCCTTCGCACTTGCGAGCCAAGAACTAGTCGTTTAAGGGTCCATACTTGTTCAAGTGATCTACAATCACTGGTGAGTAATGTGAAGACACTTGATGGAAGATATGGCAAGGATAGAAGCCTTTTGCAGTTGCCTACATTAAGATATTTCAATCGTGAAAATTGTTTGCTGGTAGTAAGGATTCTCTCAAATCATTTAGACTTGAATCTATAAATTCTACAAAAGATAGAAAGCTCAAATCCTCAGGCAATTCCCTTAAATTACAATCATGAGCGTTAAGTCTTGTAAAGAAGAAATGCCTGCTGACGACAAAGCCAATGCATGATGGTCTTCTACAAAGCCATTAATAAATAATGAAATATTACAAAAATAATAAATTCTACGTCGTCTCAGGTATTTTTTTTTGGGTGAAAAGATGGGGCATAGCCCAATGCATTAACGAAATAAAGAATTACATAGAAATTAACCGGGGTACGTTGGCCCCTATAACATCACCAAGAAGCAGATACTCAATCTCACGAGGACAATTGTGCAGCCAATGCACCCCCAAAGGATAACCTAATGCAATGTTAGCTAGTCGATCCGCACATTGGTTAGCTTCTCGATAAATATGTTGCACTTCTACCTGCCATTCTCGACGTAATAATCCGTAAATATCACGGAACAAAGCACAGTTCAAACCTCGTGGGCTTTTACCCGTTTTAAGCATAGACACAATTGTTAATGAATCCACCTGCAGTCGGACATGTCTATAACCCTTCTCCCATGCCATTTGTAGGCCAACCTTTATTGCCCATAGCTCAGCCACGAACGACGTTGCTACACCAATGTTTTGGACGAACCCAACCAACCATTTACCCTTCGTATCCCTGATCATACCCCCAGCACCCGCCACTCCTGGGTTACCCTTCGAGGCACCATCGGTGTTAAGTGCAATCCATCCATTAATAGGCAGGAGCCAGCTGATATTCCTCCACATTCTTCTAGTTGGAGTAGTTACATTTGCCTCGCCTGAGCGAATGCTCATATGAAAAGAGGCAGCTACCTTATAAACTACCATTGCATCATTTGAAGGTCGAGTGAAGGACTCATCAAATACCTCCTGGTTTCTCCATTTCCACATGAGCCAACAACCTACCACGAAGAGCAGACTCCACTCCACACCCTCAACACCCTGCTGGTTGCTTCGGATATTTCTCAGAAGCCATTGATCAATAGAGTCCGAGAAGAATTGATCCCAAGTCGTTCTCGGAACCAACGCCGACCACATACCCCTGACCCTGGGGCAATCACGGATCGCATGTAATATGCTCTCTGTATCGTGCTGACATATGGGACATGAGCCAGACAGCGTTAGGTTGCGCCTCAACCGCGCCTCATTAGTAAGTAGTTTCCCATGAGACAAAATCCAAAGAAACATCTTTAATCTCTGGGGGCCCTTCCATTTCCAAACTACCTTCCATATATCCTTTTCCTCCTGAGTATGATCTTTTGTTAACAATCTGTAAGCAGATTTTACCGTGAAATTGCCATTAGTGTTTACTCTCCACACAGGTAAATCCGGTCCCCTATCATTGGAAGGTGTGGGGATCAATGCAATTTGTAGTATAGCACTCATAGGCAAACTGTGATGGAAATATTCCCAAATCCATCCGTGTTCCTTATCAGCATAATAATCGACGCACCTGTCCCTCTCCTCCTCCTGAATATCTGCAACCGTCAGGTCTATTAACGGTGAAGCGGAAGCAGTCCACAAGTCTGTCCAGAATTTCACTTGTTGCCCTGATCCTATCGACCATCCAATCCCTCCTACCACTTTCGTCCATACGTCACAAATGGCATGCCATAACCATGATGCTTGTTGAGTTGCCTTGAACTCTAGTCTCATTGCCTCAGCCATCCCATATTTGTGAAGCAGCACTTGTGCCCATAATGCTTCACGATCAGATATAAGGCCCCAGCATAACTTAGCAAGGAAAGCTTCATTTAATTCACGCAGCCGTCGCACCCCCAGTCCTCCACTAGCTAAGGGTTGCATAATGGTATCCCATGAGATTAAATGTAATTTTCTAGTACCTAACTGATGTCCCCAAAGGAAGGTCCTACACATCTTCTCCATATCGTCGATAACCCCTTTTGGTATCCTCGTTGTTTGCATGGTATAACAAGGGATGGCAGTTAAGACTGATTTAACTAAGGTGGTGCGGCCTGCCAGAGAAAGGGACGATGCCGCCCAGCCCGAGAGCCTCTGCTTGACTTTGTCTACCATTCTGTAATATGTGTTCTTCGTAACCCTTCCATGCAACATTGGAACCCCTAAATATCTTCCGAGATCGTCTGTTACTGTAAAGTTGCATATACTGCCAACCTCTTGCTTAATAATTTCAGACACATTCTTAGAGAAATATACCATAGTCTTTTCCACACTAATCATATTCCCGGAAGCTGCGCAGAACCTATCCAGGACACTTTTAATCACTTTGATTTGTTCCCCTGAGGCCTCTACAAATAAAAGCAAATCATCAGCAAACATAAGGTAAGGTACCTCAGGTCCGTTTCTCCCCACTTTGATAGGTCTCCAGTTCCCTTGTTGTACCTCCTGCGTGATCAGCTGGCCCAATCGTTCGATACATAAAACAAATATATAGGGTGAGAGTGGACACCCTTGTCGAATGCCTCTCTCCATATCAAATAGTTCCGTTAGTTCTCCATTCCACAATACTCGAAGCTAGGCTGACGTTACACAATCCATAATGATATGTTGTAAAGATTCAGGAATACCAATTGCTTCTAAAGTTTCTTTGATAAAATTCCACGATAAGCTATCGTATGCTTTAGCAAGATCCACTTTAATAGCCATGAACCCCTTTTTCCGTTTCAACCTCCTCATGGTATGAACTAATTCCTGGGCTATAATAATATTATCCTGTATGCACCGTCCCGGGACGAAGCTAGTTTGATTAGGTGCCACCCAATCTGACATATAAGGCTTGAGTCGGTTAGCTATAACTTTCGTGACAAGTTTATATGTCACGTTACACAAGCTTATCGGTCGAAACTGATGAATAGTCTCTGGTAGGGCCACTTTCCGGATGAGAACTAGTAGAGTCTCATTGACCTCTCTCATTGATCGTCGTCCCTGGCAAACCTCAGTAATGAATTGCAGTACTTGACCACCGACTATCTCCCAATTCTGCTGGAAAAAATAGGCATGGAAACCATCAGGTCCAGGTGCCTTAAAAGGGGACATTTCGCTTAAGGCCTTCCTGATCTCACTCTCTGATACCGGTTTACTCAAATCCTCCAGCATTGTATCTGGTCCACTAGGGAAGACCGTCTGTAACGTTGGCCTTCGTTCTTGTTGTGGTTCCATATAAAAAGTTTTAAAATGGCTTATCCCATGCTCACGCAAGGAGGTTTCATCATAGCACCACTCACCAGTAGGGAGTCGAAGCCCCTCAACCCGAATAGCCTTTCTTTTTATAATCTTCGTCGCATGGAAATATTTAGTATTACGGTCCCCAAGCGTCACCTAATCACTTCGAGCCTTCTGAAACCATAACGTTTCCTCTTGCGATAGTATTTCCTCTAGTTCCTTCGATAACTCAAGCTCCAGGTTACGTAAGAAATAGTTGCATGGTTCATATGGAAGAGTACGTTGAATACCTGCCAGTCGTCGTAAAATCTTCCTTTTTCTCACGTGGACTAATCCGAATACCTCTCGATTCCATTTGATCAGCTCTTTCTTCATTGTGTGCAAACCCACCTCAATACCGACATGTTGAGGCCAGGTTGTCTTTAAAAATTCTGGAAATTTTGGGTGTCTATGCCATATAGCTTGATAACGAAAAGGACGTCCATTTCCTATTTTCCGAGTCTCTTCCTGTACATCAACGAGGAGTGGGTGATGATCTGAACCCACTCTGGGCAAAACCCGAACTATCGTCTCGTTGTATTCCCGTAACCAGTCCTCATTGCACAGAGCTCGATCTAGGCGTTTGAAAACACGGTTATACATTCCTACCTGTGGCCCTCGCCATGTCATTCGTGCCCCAACGCTACCCAGGTCGATTAACTTGCAATCGTCAATAATCTCTCTAAACCGCAGACATCTTGTAGGATCAACTGGAGCTCCCCCAATCTTTTCCTCCACTGCAGCTATTTCATTAAAATCACCTACTACTGCCCAGCATCCCACCATACCATTTGCTATATTTTTTAACCGCATCCAAAGATCTCTTCTAATCATCTCCACCGGACTTCCGTATACCGCCGTAAGCCATAACTCCTTACCGGTCTCCAGTGTCACTTTAAATAGCATAGCTTGTCCAAAGTTCGAAAAGGAAGATAGAGTGATGACATTATGCTTCCACCAGACCCAAATACCACCCGAGAACCCTTGAGCCTCTATCCGTTGTGAAGAGAATTCTCGAAAATGTCGCTGAACCCGATCTGCTTCAGTTCCACTTATTCTTGGTTCCAGAATAATGACGATGTTGGGACGGTGATCACGAATATACTCCCTTAAGGCACGTCTGAAAATTGGAGCTGCTGCCCCTCTACAATTCCATGAGAAAATCCGCATAAAAAATGTTTTAAAAGTGGTGACCTTAAGTGGTCAATATTCCATGCCGCCATCTGCAGCCTGTCCCATTTGCACATCTTCTGCTGTCAAAGGGGCTTCACCATACTGGGTTTCAGGGACAAAATCCATGGGAGCTACCGTAGGTATAGTAGTAATGACATCCCTCCCTTTCGTCCCCAGATGATCCATTCGTGTTTGTTTCGGACTCAAACCTGGGTCCCAATCAGGGATTGGGATTGGGTGTTCGGATGTCTCACCAGCGTGAGTGGATGGCACTGATTGTGATCTCGTCACGGTTTCCTGTCCTTGAACATTACCAAACTCCTGCAACTCAGTTGTCCCATTCACCTTCCCATTATCTACAGTCTCTGTCCATTCTACGTTCATTGCATGATACTGTACATGCACAGGTGAGCCAACAGTGTTGTTTCCGCTAATGTTTCCTGAGACGTGATCTTGTCCGTGCCCCAAAGGGCGAGCCCGTGGAGCGCTTCGTTCATCCTTTTCTTTCCGGCCCACATCCTGAAGCCCATCCTGGGTTACCCTTGAGGCTTGTTTCCCATTCAATTTTGCTGCCGTAACCAAATTTGCAGGCATTGTTTCCACCTCCTTACTCCCCTTCCCTGGAGCCGCATTTCGCTCAAATTCCAAGATTCCAAACCGAGATCCCCGTTGTGATGGTAGTGCCTTTGATTCCCCAGATTTTATGGTTGCATGTCCCTTGATTGTCGCAGAGTTTCGAAATCTGTTGGACTTTCCATTGACAATCATCCACGGTCCGAATGCCGGCGAATTGTTTTCCGGTGCCTGGTTTCGAATTTCCAAATCTTGCACCGGTGGAACTAAAGTTCCGATTTTTGTTACACCTATCTCATTAACCCGGAGTCCATCCTCTCTTCTTTGCGCATCCACCTTTCCTTCTCCTCCCGCAACTTCCTCTTCGTTTCCGGCGTTGCACATTTCACGTCGATGACCAAACAATCCACAGGAGAAACACATTAGATTGATCCCTTCATATTCAACATGATACTCCCTACCTGCAATGTTTACCTTTGGTTTCAGTGACTGACTAAGATCAAGCTCCACGCATAATCTTGCGAAATTGCCGCGAGACGAGGCGGCAGTCTGCCTGTCAATCCTTAATGTCCTCCCTATACCATACCCAATCCTGCGTAAGGCTGCCACTGTCTGAAATTCCATCGGTAGGTGCGGTATGCGAATCCACGCCGCAACCTTAGTCACTTGTGCCTCCAAAGGGTGGAAGGCTGGAGTCCATTCCTGAACAAGGAGGCAGTGTCCTTGCACCATCCACGGCCCTTCGAACATTGCGAAATCCCTATCTTCCTTATTTGAAAATTTCACTATGAAATAATCATTCGGTAAATCAATTAGCTCCAACTCGCCCTTAGGGTTCCAAAGCTGCATAAGGCGCCTTCGGAGAGTCACATACCCCACTGTCCTCCCCAATACTTTTATAATGATTACACTACGCCAATGTTTACAGAAGGTTTCCAGTTCAGCATCTGAAAAGAGGATCTTAGGGCATAAACTGTTGGAAAAATCGATCATCCTAATATCCTCCTCCATTGTCGCCGTTGGTATCTTGACTTCCCCAGCGTTGTCATCGCTCGGAGAACCCATCCAAGCTTCTCGATATTTAATTCCCCGCGCGTTTATGTCTGCCCCTAGCTTATGGGTTACCTGTTGTCCAGCATGCGTCTCATCCTCCTCCATCATCGTATTTGCCTGTTGACGACGCACCTCAATCTTTTTTGCCCTCTTGATGCTGCGGTTGATCTGGTCGGATTCCTCTGTAGAGAGTTCTCGATTGGTCTCTATCGCGTTCTCCTCATCGCCATCGCTCCGTATCGCCATTTCACTGCCGAAATTCTTAATTTAAAATATTCTTATGCATTTTTAATTTGTCTTCAAAAACAATCACAAGGCATTTGTCTACGAGGACACTAATTATATTATCAACATTACATTTGCCTCATCACAATTGAAGAAACATGCAATATCAACAAAGACATCCTTCTCCACTTTATTTAAGCCATAGTAATTAATTTGTAGCACATGTTGAATATCCTTATTTGGCAATTTTGACAATTGATTCAACGCACTTTTCCACTCCTTTTTCTGTTTCCCAGCTAATGAGGAACCTAAAACCAAAGGATTTCGTCGTGCATAGTTAAACCATTGAATTTGACAAAGATACAGTCATCTCTTAATCATCTCTTGGCTATCTTTGCTTGAGTACACTTTTATTGAAAACTTGAACGGCTTTAACATAATTTAATAGTTCAACTTCCCATATAAAATCAGTTCTCCCTTCAAATACTTGTTTACCTCTACTAGTAATGAGAATCACACTTTTTGAATTAAACTAACATGGATCTCTTATCAAAGACTCCAGTTGTCATGGATCATCCACATTATCAAGAACAATTAACATCTTCTTGCGACCAAATCTTTCTACAACAAATGCATATTTTATTGAATCTTTTTCACCCAATGCTATTGAAATGAGTTCTTCCTATAACTTCTTGATGCCACCAGCTTCTGTATTTTGTCTCACATTATATACAAAGGAACAACCTTGGAATTGATGGGATATCTTATGATATATGACTTCAGATAGTTTTACCAAAATCGTCCATGCCCCAAATTCCTAAAATACGAATCTCCAATGGGTTAACAATAAATACCTTTGTTGTTTTCTCAATGCGCAAGTCCAGTCCAACCAAGTCTTCCAAATCATAATTTGTCATTGAAGGGTTCAGCTGTTCTAGAATGTCTTCAACAATTTTGTTAATGACCATATAATCGTTCCTGCCAATTATGAAACACAGTATAAATGAATGAAAAGCAAAAGAAACCTTTACTTGAATTGATCATACAAACTAAAAGATACCTGAATTTCGAATCAAACCCACATAGATTGGCAGCTGTGGTCAAGGTGTCCCTCCATCTTGGAATCTTGTGTGTGTAGTTGGGATTTTGCTTATGTTTTACAAAATCTACTGCAACATCATGGGACCGTTTCTTAATATGAGATGGATCTACCTAGTTAAAAACAGGTATAACAATCAGTCCATGGGCTTGATGACATTCAATGATCTTTGCAAGCTCATCAAGACACCAAAGTTCATGTATAATCTTTTCAGAAAACAAGGATAGCAGCAGCCAATTTACTAATACTAAGAGGTAGGAGAACAACCCATTGACTTGAAGTCGTCCTAATAAAGCTTTTCTTTTTTTCCTTTTGTTTGTCGTGAAACTTCATCGAGCTTTCATCGGCAACTACTTACCAACTTTCTCTGCCTTTGCCTTATATTTTCCTCTCTCTTGCGCTTTCTACAGAAGATAAAAAGCTCTAATTCCTTAGGAAATTTCCAATGAGAAGAAATGGTAGAAAGAAGAATACCAGGGGTTGAGAGGAGGGAGAGGAATGATGAAGAAACGAAAATGGAAGACTAATTGCACATAGCGCTGAAACTGAACAGAGTCGTCTTTCTTCGTTTTCTTTTTCGTTCGGGACTGGGAGAGAAGACCGTCAACCAATTTCCGCAATTGAACAGTCTTCTTTCTTCGTCCTCGTACTGAGAGAGAGGTCGAACGGTCGAACGGATATGTTTGACGGATTGTCCGACCTGATTTGTTTTAATTCGATTCGACTCTACTTGAACCGAATCAATCCGACTTGATCCGAATCGGATTGGTCTAATCCCTTAGATTCAATAGATCCGAAATTGATCCAACCTATTTTTCAAAGAGGGTCCGCTCCAATTTATTTTTCTCCCCATTTGTCTCCAACAAATTGTCATCTATATTTGATCAAACTTACCTTTTTTTTGTAAAAAAGAAGTAATTTACCCCAATCCGACTTGATCGGACCCTATCCGGCCTATACTTGATCGTGTCGGGTCACGACGGAGACCACCGTGAACCTCCTCATAAAGGAGTTTTTTGAGCTCTTCAGGCCATGGGTTGTTTGCGATTTCATGAAGAATAACCTCATTGCTGTTCGTCAGAGGTGTCTTTCTACCGGTGAGATCATGCAAATTTATTGAATAACGCCGTAAACTTTTATCTCCTTTGTTTTCTTCGAGAACAGAGAAATGGAGCGGAACTGTATCAACCCCCTGAGGTGAAGAACTTCAACAGAATCCAAAAGTGCACTCTCCACTATTTAGAAGACTGAGTTATGCTGCCAAACTCCGGGACGTTCCCAATTTGACTTCATAACCGTACGAGATGTAAATTACATTTGGCGGTAATCATTCAGAAATATATAAACAGAAGCAGAGAATTTCCAATTGTTGCAATAGGTCAAACGCTGCTCGATTAAATATATTCAGAAATATATAAATAGATGCAGACTTTTGACAAAGAAAGTAGACATGGATGGCTGGTTGATCATGTTGACTCAATATTTCCTAAAGTAGGTAAACATTTTGGGACTAGATATGTGCCAGATCAGTTTTGAAATGAATGAGGTAGATACTTGCCTCGTGGCAAGTCATGAAGCATGAAATCTCCGTTTTCTCTCATATTATGAGCTTTGCATATGTTGCTATGATCGTATGTAGTTCCAAAGTTTTGATTCATTTCTGGTTGATACTTTCCAGGCTTCCAGTTTTTAATCGTTCTTGTCTCATATTTGTTTTCCAGAACTACTTCTGATGGATACTAGGAAGAAGAAATAATGGATGCATGGAAGCTAAAGTCAAGGATACCTAGTGGCAAATCTAGCATTGTGCCCTCTATTTTTACATAGTCAGGCTTTTTTTGATCAATTTCTGAATTCTGTTTACAAGTTACAGAGCAAACTCTCTTACCAATTCAATCCAGTCTGTGATTAGAATGGACAGTAGAAGGACCTGTTCTTTCTAAGCATGGCTTCTAGTTCTACAGAGCCAGTGTGTGAAGAATGCTTGAAATTGATGTCACTGTCTCCTCTAATGTGAAGTCATCAGCTTAGAAAAGGGAAGGTCATGGTAAAGCAAATTGCAAAGCAAAGTTAGAGACATGATTAAGTACAAGGCCAATTCTAGCTTATTTAATGAGCCTTTGTATGGTATCGGCCCAGGATGCACATAATTCTCTTCCAACATCACAGATTCAGTGATCTGGAGCGCATCAGATCATAATCCGAAGGGGGACAAACAAAGTTAGCGCGTTCAAAGCCAATCTAAAATAAATATACAGCGGCGAAATTCAATAGACTTTTTATAGTTTAGAAGTTCACGATAAAGTTTAATTTAATTATTGAATGTTTTTAAATAACAAATTTATATTATGTTTTTTAATTTTAATTATTAAACAAATTCTTTAACAAATCTATATTATAAAACGACAGTTATTATCTGCATTATAAAATTAAAGATATTTATAATTATAATTTATAATTTACAAACTATTTAACAAAAATAAATTTAACCTGTGAAGCAAAATTTTACAATAAATTTTACTTATTATATTTATTTTTAATAGGTCAAAAGCCTTCACTAATAAATTATAATTGTAAAAGATATTATATATATATATTAAATTAAATACAAAATTAATAAAAATTAAAAGTTAAATTTATTTTTTAAAATATCAAAAACCCTCCTTAGTAATGAGTACGACTTAGCTGACCTGAAACAATACATAACCGTTGATAAAAAGGATCCGGAGGCTCTCTTGGAAGGCGTTGTTACGGCTGGCCTCGTAGGAGTTCTACGCCAACACGGCGACTTTACCTAGTCAGTCTTTCTCTTGATTGTTTATGTTTCTTTTTTTTTCTTGAGATTTGAGTATGAGTTTTTTTTTATGGAGCTGTCTGTGGCGTGTTAGTTCAAAATGCATTTGCTTCTGTTTTCTTTTTATTTATGGTTTTGTTGTTTCTAGCTAGGGAGAGCCTCCAATACATGTAAATGAGCTAAATGAAACGACGTCGGTGTAGATGACTTAAACGACTACGTAGAAGTGAAGGATTACAACATAACACATCCTTTTAGGGCAAGTCGACACCACCTATCCGGAAGCTTCTCAAGAAGCTTCTGAATTAGGGTAGAGCTTCTCACTCAATCGCCACCTGCACATCTATCTCATTCTGCAGTTGTTCGAGGTAAGGGATTCGAAGTAGTTTGCCGCTTCTGCGTCTTGTTTCTGATCTGCACTCGCCTCTTTGTAGGTCTCCGAAGGCGTGCTTCTCCTCCTCGCAATCGCACCAGGCTGTCAGTACGACGAGGCAACCGAACGGCGACAAGGGGCGACAGGCTAAGACGGACATCCTTGAAGGCAAGGTTCTGCTTCAACCCCATGTGGACACCGTTGTGGTTCCTTTAAATAGTTGAAAAGGCTTATAATGACTCCTCCCTGTCTCAGGTGAAGGGGTGTCCTGCTTCCTGTATGACAACACAGCATCGTAATCCCCGGTAGTCTGAAGATAGGTACTAATCTTAGACCCTCTCTTGTATCTCTGCAAGACGATGTTAGTTGAGGCTCCATGATGATGCTAGATTAGGGCATAAAGCTGTATTTCGTGTTGAACTTAGAATTTGCTCTCCGATTATACTAATCAGAGAGCTGAGAACCTCTTCCTTTGTGTGTACTTTTGATTGGAATCTCCGGTAGTTTCTTTCTCAATATATGATGGTTATGTTCCGATGTATTTCGGTGAATATTTGAAGAAAGTGAACAAGTTTTTCTTTGTTTCCTTGTAAAAGCTTTCTGAAATGAATTCATGCTTACTCTGTTTATTCTATGGTTGGTATTAGGAGTGGTGAATGAGGTGATCATGTCACATTGCAGGCTGCTGCAGATTCTGTATGAGCAACTTCTACTCTTTCAATGTTTCCTTTTTGTTTTATTGATTTTATCTCTATTTTTTTGTTCTTATTTGCTAATTGGAACATATTAAAGTTAGGTTCTTGAGTCTAATTTTTAAATTTATGTAAGCTTTTGTATCAACTTTATTGTGTTCTATTTTATTTGGAAGCATTTGACATTGATAACTATTGCACCTTGCGACCCTAACTGCTGCAGTATGGTATAAAGATATTTATTATTGCATCATTCAAGGATATATTTAGGTCTTGCCACACTCTAAAAAATTTTCCCATTCCCTTTTTCAGATTCTCATTCTTGCAAGCGATATAAAATGAAAGGTAGGCTGAAATTTCAGTCATCATCATCTTTCAGAGTCTTATACCAACATAGGTTCTATCTGATACTCATGGATGCTTTACATGCAGTTATTTTATTGAGCTTTTGGGCAGAGGTACATTATAATTTAATATATCCTGAAGGAGGTAAAACATTATGGGACTAAATAGATTAGGTTTGAAATGAATGAGATACTGGCATATTGCAAGAATGAAATCTGGGTGTTCTCTCATTTTATGAGCTTTGTAGATGTTGCTATGATCGAACGTAGTTTCAAACTTTTTATTTGTCTCTCAACAGAGAGCATGCATACTTTCCAGGTTGTAGTTTCTTATTGTTCTCGTCTCATTTGTTTTCCAGAGCTATCTCTGATGGATGATAGGAAGAAGAAGAAATGGCGGACGCTTGGAAGCTAGAGCCAAGAATGTCTAGTGGCAAATCTAGCATTGAAGAGCTTTCATACTGAATTTGAGTGCCATTGGCGCTTCTGCTACATTACTTTCCCATTCTTTTGTGCATATGAAATCTGTGTGTCGTCTATTTGTACATACCCAGGCTGTTTTTTTAAAATCAATTTCTGATTTCTTTTAACCTCTTCTGGATGTATTTAGCTTGGTAGTGTATACCTGAACATAAGTTATTTTCACGTACTGATCCAAACCCGACCTGACCCACTGATTAGGCTTCAGACCATTAATTATTTTCAGGTAGCGACACAAAACCAACCTAACCCACCGCCTATCAAAGTTCATAAAGGTAGCGACACAAAACCAATCAAGAACAAATTGCCTAGAATTGTCTCTGACTGTTGCCACCTTGAAAGGATTATCATACATCCTTCTCAACACCATATAAACAAAATAAAACTTATATGCATTGCTTTTCCTTGTTTAAAAGTTGAAGACAGACAAAAAAAGTGTGTCAAATCTGAATTTGCAGGAATCAGTGACTAGTTTCTGTTTGCTTTTTTTAACAGATCAGACATTTAAAAGTCTTACATCTATATATGTAAGACTAAACAGCTGTTATATTCGATTACAAGAATGACCAAGTAAAATAAAAAACATGTGCAACTCACCTTGGATCCTCCTACAGTTGAAAAGTCAAATTCATCGTCCTCTTTTTGGACATAAACTGGAATAACCCCACACTTGTTGATTCCGCTGCTCAACTTTGAAAAAGCAACATCCTCTTCCGTGTTACCTTGTCTACGTACCCACTGGCGCATGAAGACTATCACGTGCGACCTTTTAGGAAGGTTCATAGAAGCTTTATAGTCAACAAAAAAATGCTTTATTAAGACAACTTCAAGTTGAAAAGTCAAATTCATCCTCTTATTTTTGGAGTTATTAGAATAACGCCGCACATTTTGACTCCGCTGCTCAACTAAGGAAAAGCTACATCCTCAGATGCTCTTTACCTTTTAGGAAGGTTCATGGAAGCTTCACAGTCGACAAAAAAAAAAGGTTTTTTGAGACGACTTCAAATCAATGGATTGTCTTCAATAATGCATATAAGCTTATGAATGCCCATTTTCTATTATCATACAGCTTCCACAATCCACCCTCTTCCTTCAACAATAATGGCTTCTTCTTCTTCTTCTTCTTCTTCTTCTTCTTCTTTGGCCTCTCACCGATTGAAGTACGATGTCTTCTTGAATTTCAGGGGTGAAGACACTCGTCGTGGTTTCACCAGCCATCTCTATGATGCTTTGAGCCGAAAGGCTCTCCAAATATTCTTTGACGATGATCTCAAAAGAGGAGAAGAAATTACTCAGTCGCTTCTCCAAGCAATCCAAGAGTCCGCTATTGCTGTCCTTGTTTTCTCAAAAGACTATGCATCTTCCAAATGGTGTCTTGATGAGCTTGCAAAGATCATTGATTGTCACCATTCTCATAGACAGATTGTTATACCCGTCTTTTATGAGGTAGATCCATCCCATTTAAGGAATCAGTGCCATGATGTTGGTGCGGCTTTTGTTAAACACGAGCAAAATTTCGTAAACGCAGACAAGATTAAAAGGTGGAAGAAGGCCTTGACCATAGCTGCCAGTCTATCTGGGTTTGATTTTAAGAATTTCAGGTATGCTTTAAGTTGTACGGTAAATCCAAGTAAAAGTTTCTTTTGTTTTTCATTCATTTAAATGGTGTTTCATAATTTACAGGAATGATGTTATGCTTATTGAAAAAATCGTTGAAGACATTTTAAAAAAAGTGAAACAACCCATGACATGTGGGCACTTGGTTGGAATGAACTCACGTATTGAGGAAATAATAAGATTATTTACTATTGACCCATGCAAGATTAATATTTTAGGAATTTGTGGGATGGGCGGTGTTGGTAAAACTACTACCGCTGAAGCCATATATGATAACATGTCTCCTGGATTTGAAGGTCGTTGCTTTATAGAAAATGTGAGGCAAAGAGCAGAAGCAATTGGTTTGAGGAACTTACTGGAAGAACTTGTTTCAAAAGCACTGGGTAAAGAAAATCCTGATAAAAATATGTCTAGTGGACAACTCAGGCTATCTCTCAAAAAGATACTTTGGCACAAGAAGATGTTAATTTTTCTTGACGACGTGAATGATCCACAGCAATTAGAATATTTGATTGGAGACGTGAATGATCCAGTCCAAGTAGAATATTTGATCGGACATCCAATCAGCGCAGGAAGCATGATTCTTATTACAGGTAGAAATAAGCAAGTATTTGGAGGGAGGAATGCTTTTATGTATGAAGTTGAACCATTAAATTCTTATGACGCCCTCCATCTTTTCAGTAAGTGTGCTTTCAAGCAAAATTATCCGAGAGATGATTATGCGTCCTTGTCAAAATCATTTGTGACATATGCACAAGGTAATCCTTTGGCTTTGAAAGTTTTGGGTTCTGC
>JAOSBN010148046.1:0-24522 GCA_027563595.1 Erythroxylum suave | reverse complement strand
GAGGCTGGACACGTGAACAGCTAGTGATTGATCGTTCAGAGAAAAATTTCTAAGTTTTTCTCGGGAAAGCGAACAAGTTAGGATTTCTAATCCGATTATTGTTTTTATTCAAGTTTAATCAATTATCGGGATCCGCTCGGAATCCGTAAATTTTTTTTTGTTTCCGCTGCGCCCATGATTCGATCATGGTTGGATTCCAACAGCATTAACTGGAACAGTCGCCCTTCTTCCTTTAGTCGAGTGAGATTGAGCTTATTCAGTATCACTAGATTGTCTTTTCCTTTGATCTTGCTTGCTTAGAACCTTTCATCTCCACATAAAGATAGCTAAACTAAGGGCGTTAAGCACTACTTGCTTGTTAAAGGATTTCTAGTAGCTAACCATAAACGCTAACTCGTATGCCATTTCCTAGCCCTTTGTTCACCGATAGCAGGATCTCTCTGTTTAGGTGATGGTTCTCACTGGTAGTCTACCTGACTCTATAGATAGGTTAGGGAGAGCCAAAAGACCTTCTTTCTCAAGTAAGGATTGCTTAAAGCACCTTTGGGTAGCAATCCAACTACTACTGTGGTTTTCTTCCTTGAAGAAGGAGAAGATAAGGTTTTATCCAAAGCATAAAATAAAAGGTTTAAGCATTCCAAGTACTCAATTCCTTAACTAACAGCAGAAATGAGATAGTTAGAAAGAAAGACGATATATTAGGGACCCAGAAAGTGACCACAATGACTTGTAATCTAGGATCAACAAATTAACAAGAAAGACAGAAAGATTATGGTAATATTATACTCTTGATCACCTACCTTATGTACCCAAACGTATCCATGACTTTTTCAAGTCCCACCAGTCGCCGAGCCTTTGGGGGCTCCCCTCTGCTATCTTAAGTAGATCATTTGTTAGTCTATTCTTTTATTAAGAAGATGAACCTATTAAGCTATATACTCTACTTGAAATACTTGAACTTGACTATTGAGGTTTTTGCTATATGTACCTTTTAGGGACACCATCTCTTGGGAGACATGGCTTCAATTCAATCATTCTCTCTGACTTTTTAGATAGTCCTTTGATAGAAGCCAATTCAATCATTCTCTCTGACTTTTCAATTGACATCCAAACAGTTAACTGGCTTTTTAGAAAAGTTCTTCTTAGAAAAGCTCTACTGACAAAAGCTCTACTGATATAAGCTCATCCAAACGAGCACTAAAAAGCGGTTTAGTGGGGCAAAGAGATTCGAAGGTTCAGAGATAGACTAGAGTTAATAATAGGCCAATAAAGATTCACCTTTTTATTTGAGCCGAACTATCTATATATAAGGGAGCATAGATAGATTTAGGAAAGGCTTGATCAGACCATAAAATAGGAATAAGTAAGGTAAAATAGCGGAGGTGGAGCGAAATGCTTCCCTTGAAAGAAGCATAAGCGAAACGATACCTAGTTCCAGCTGGGAAACTACAATGTTGCTTAAGTTACATTGGCAATAAGTACTTCGACCATTTGATTCTATTTTCTTCTCTATGGGCTTGAATGCCTTCCCGTTCACTTGGCTCTTTCGTCCTTTCCTTTGTCTGTAGTTACCCAGAAAAAGTACGAAATTAAGTTGGCCAAGAATCGGTGTACCAAGTAAAGCCAATTTCAAGTTATTTAGGAAAAAAAAGTTTCACTTTTGATGGCCTTGGAAAAGGGAATCCTTTAGTGTTCCAAACCTCTGATTGGTAGGTTTCAGTCTGGAAGTCTGTCTCCTTCAATGGATAAGATTCAAATGGCTTGACTGCACTCGACTAGGGTGACTCCAAGGGTTACCATCGTCACACTTCCTTGAAGAAAACCGTACTCCCATTCTCTTTCAAGTAGATAAAGAAGTTTAGGCTAGTGACATCAACTATCGACTATTGGCCTTTGTGAAAGCTTCTACTCAATACGTTTGATCCCCTTCCTCTTCGTCAATGATTATGGGTCACCCCTATCCTATAATTCGATACACTACTGTAAGACCAGTTGCCTATATAGCTCTAGAGTCTTTAGTACAATTTGCTTTGGTTATCACATAACCCTCTCTAGATAAACGATTTGATTCAAGCCACTCCACTACTAGAATAGCAGTACCCTGCCTTTGGATTTGCATAGGCACCCAGGACTGCTTAGTAAAGAAAGGGACCCCTAAATGAGAATGCTAGCTAGTATGGAGATGGAGTGTCGAACGACCTAGAAATGAAGAATCAAACATTCGGTTTGACTATAGTTTCATAGATCTACATGGGAATCTTCTTGAGATCGATCATGCAGTTAAAACCAATCAAGTAGAGATTTGATTGGCCTTCCAGAGAGCTGACATTAGAGGACTTACACCCGAAGCATCGAAAAAGTTGTACGATATACGATCACAAGTTCAAGATGATGTGATCGAAGTAAACCTATAGGCAAAAGCAGAACCTCGGCCCACATATGTCAGTAAGATCCAGAAAGGAGAATGTTGTGAGGAGCCCTTGGAAGGAGCTAGCTTAGTCGGATGCCTCCCCCACTCTATAAGATTGGGGCTCTCCCCAAAAATCATCCTACTGTCTCACTGCAGGAGACGATGTTTCAAAATTTCCACGGTTAGAGGTTCCTGCCATTATGGTCATCGTAGAGTCTGGGATTCCAGAATTGATTATCGCAAGAAGAATCAATCTCACTGCCCTTATAAAAAATTCTAATAAGTCACTTTATGTTACAATTGATTTTGTGCTTTCCCTAAGTGCGGTACACCAATAAGACCTTATTTTTTTGCTAGAAAGTCCCTTGACACCCTTCTTAGTGAGTACTTAAGTCGTACTCATAGATCATAGTTCGATCGAATATAAGATGCACACTCCTAACATTCTTTTATCTTCCCCAATTTAGAGTACAAATAGACCAAAGACCAGGCTTGAAGAAGCTGCTTTGATAGAACCAGGGACAATCTATTTATTAACTTGTAAAGGTACCCCCTAATAGGAATAGGAAACCAATCAGAAAGAACCACTCATAAAAGATGTGGAAGTAGGGATTCCAACGAGTGCCATGTTGCTTTAATTTGTTTGGTTGACTTGACTACTGCCCTCTTTCCCTCACATTGCAGATTTCTCCAGTGAGCAGGAATCCTGAAAAGCATTGAAGAAGAGAGCAAAAAGAGTGTGAGATCAAGATCAAAGTGGTGCTTTTCAAAGTTTCACCTTGTGAGTGAGCATAAAGAAAAAAATGATCCCTGCATCCCCTCAGGCTAGCCACGTAGCACCAACCGTGTCCGGCTCTAAGAAGAGAAGTAGTGCTTGTGAGTGCATGGTTGGTCCTGAACCAGAGATAAGGGATAAGGTAAGGATATGTATACCTGGGTGAAACTTTTATATTAGGTTTATCAGTTGCTTGAATGGACTCATTCAAAAGTGTTGAATGCATAATGGTGAAAGACAAGGGACTGGAATTGATTGCTGAGAAGGGATCTTGTTCAGCAAGCAGTAGATTCAGTCAGCGAACTTAGGGGATAGCACCAGAACCTGGCAAGAAAGATTTCGAAACTATCCATTGTGTTAGTAAATCATACAAGTCATAGTTGTTTAGCTCTGAGTCCACATGATTAGTTAGCAAAAAGAAGAAAGCTATCTCCATTAGCTATCATCTCCTAGTAGTCGCCATCTTCATCCACTACCCCCTAGATAACCGATCCCTAATTTAAACCAAAGTCATTTTTCCTTACCTATTCTCATAAAAGCCCCTTTTTTCTGAGTGTGGATGGTTTAAAGGTGCCTTCTCATAGTTAAGACCTGCCTAGGACACCTCGTGAAAAAAAAAAAAAAAGCCCCTCTTCTCTTGCAACTCACTGGAAAAGGAAAGGGCCTTGTAAGACTGATGTGAGGGGAAAGCAAATGAAATGTGGAGAATAAGTATGAAACTCTTTTTTTATAGGAGTAATAGTAGTGGTGCTTAGGAGTTTGAGCTCCTACTTTTCATAGTAGTAGTAGCTGGTCTAGTCTACTGGCAAAAGGAAGGAACCCGACACCGCAGCTTCTGCCTGATTGTCTGAAGTGAAGTCGCTTTCCAGCTTAGCTTTCATTTGACACTGAACTACTGTTGCTGACTGCCGGGATGTAATCGCTGCCCTTGGTCTTAAGAGCTTATCTACCCCTTAGATGAAAAAAGTCAGACAAGATGCTATTCCTTTCTCACATTAGAAATTGCGGTCCGGGTAAAGCTACTACCCTTAATACAGCTTCGGGAGACTACAGGGGTACACTAATAAAGAAAAATAGTGAAAAGGTCATATTGTATTGATTCCCAGAGTGAACTTACCATGATTGCTATAGGCGTTAGCCTTCAGAATGTCAAGATGGATTACCTTTCTTCTTTCTCTGATTGTGTAGGAGCAGTGTCTGGGTTTCCAACAGCTGAAGCCCCTACCACTTTCCCCGAGACTAGTGCCTACTTAAGGGGACACACAAGAGAAGTGGCTTTTCTATGATTCGCTTGCTTGAATGGCTTGGGTTTGACTAACTAATTGGGAAACAAACCCCTTGAAGCTAAGTACCGAAACTTGCCTACCGTCCCAACACAAGGCAACCTTGTCATTCATCGAGCTAATTGACTCCTAAAGGCAAGTCGGAAGGTCAAGGAAGGAAGAGATAGCTAGCTTTGGGCTTCCCCTAAGAGAAAGAAGGGGCTTCAATTTTAACTGCATAAGCCAAAGAAACCCTCTTTACCTAATGGTATACGAGTGGGAACAGGCTCAGTTCAAAAAACCATATCTGTCTGTAGATTCACAAAATCTATTGCTGTTGCGAACTATTGATTAACCCATCTTTCTGCCTTTCCTCGATATCGACATCCTACGATGTAGAGGTGACTTCGTCATGCAGAGGATTCAATTGCTTAGCTGAGACAGGGCCAAGCTCAATTCCATTGTTACGGGCTACCACGCTATGTGCTTTCTTTGCTTCATCTTTCTATGTCACTGCGGATTCCCTTTTGTCTTTATTTGAATTAGATTTGATTTTTGAATTATTCAAATTGAACTGATCCTACACTATAACCTTAGAGTCTTTCAGTACCTCTTGACTTTTAATGTTAAGATGAAAATAGAGGGGGATTACCGTTGAGAATTCGAGATTCCACAAAACAACTGCTGCTTATTTAGGTACTGTTGTTAGCCAATGCTTTTCTCTCTCCTATCGAAGATGAAAGAGACTCTTGAGATTATAGGATAAAAATAAGGAACTCCCTTTTTGCCTAGATTGACAATATAGATATAGTGCAACCCCACTTCCAGTATTGTTCGAAGAAGCAGTGCAGTGTAAGTAGGTCAGTTTCGGGCAGTGAAGGAACCAGAGATAGAATTTAGGAATGCAGTCACATGCCTTACTTTGAATTTTTCATTTACCTTTTTTTTTATAAGTCTTAAGTTATAAGCGCAATTACCAATAAATCTTTTATAAAACAATATGAGCAAGATTCTCTAGACTCCCCCATTCCCACCGCGTTTGACACTTCTTTTTATTGAAATCCAATGCGGTTTGCTCGAGCTCACGGCATTTTGAAGAGAGCCTCTCACTCTTTGGCTTTCTGGGTTTGCTCGCTTTGAAAAGCTTCTTGGGATTAAGATCAAGAAAGTGGGGCACCTTAAGCGCTTCAAAGAATGTACGCTCATCAAAGGCTTACGATCGTGTACATATGTCTCGAGGCTTAGGAAAACGGCTTCCTAGCCTTTTTATAGAAGGGGAAATGGGAGCTTATCAACTGAAAGGGCCAAACCAAAGAGGATTGACCCCTGTAAGATAGAAAGCTATATCAGAATGCTTAAAGTGCTAAAGTTGGGAGTTGCAACAGGCTTGCTCTTTTATCTTTTCTTTTGCTTTGGGTGGGCCTATCTAGCTTCTTGTCCTACCCACTATGATTTGCCAAAGAAGGGCTCAACGGGGCTGAGAGAGAAGGAAAAAAAGAACCACATTTAACATTCCCCTTCCTAAGATGTTAGTAGAAATCCAATCCTATCAAGAACGGGCGTGTTTTTAGGAACTTAGGCTTAGAAAGCTAAAGCGTATGGTGGGGTTGCTTAAAGAATGCCTCTCTCCTGGATGAAGTCAAGAAGAAATGTGTTATTTGTTGAAAAGTCTGTAACGATGGTTCTCTAACTCAATAATTCTTTTATTTCACAAAATGAGTTATATAGATATAGGGCGAATCGAGTTTCACTCAGATAGGGTAATGAATTCTATTTGGGTTTGGCAAAGCCAATATATGTGACCGGAAAGGTCATTAAGAGAATATAGAATATGGAGAGTATAGAGAATTCAGCTTTTCTGCCTATCTCTACAGAAATGGAAAGCCCTATGCAGCAGTTTAAGATTTTCAACCTAACAAGGATAGACAGAGACGTATCAAAACAGTTTCTTTCATTTCCATTTGAGTAAATCAGAACTTATGACAAGAGAGAGACCAGTTGATTAAATTGAATTAGGGTGCCTAGGGCATGCGCTCTGACTTTTATAGTTGCATGAAAGACGTAAAGTCTGACTCCAACTTAATGCAAAGCCTCATTGTAGATAGGCGTAAAGCATGGAATTCTACCTACCTAAGTTTGATTGAGCCTTAAAGCCTATCCTTTTATGGATACCAAGCTTCGCCTATTTAGGACACAATAAAGCCCCTTTTGGAATGATGTGCTTTCATTCCATTTATGGGGATTTCACTTAATTATACTTTGAACTAAGGAGAAGTGCTAACAGTAGAGCCTGACGCTTCTTTTCTTCACTTTGGCATCATACAAGCTACTCGCGATTCAATTAGACTTCAAATATGCACATTTAGGGGTATGCCCTTTTGTGCCTTGGAGTGGGCCTAAAGATAAAGAGAGCATTACTATCTAAATAAAACATGATAGGAGATCTAGCCACAAATAGGACAAATCAAAGAAAGAGTTCTAATCTAAGACACTTGACTAGGAGCTTCTATGCGGATTAGACACCCACCTAGCCCACTTGGTTCCCGATTCCTAAAGGGGGCTTAGTCTGCTATCTTGCTCTGAGTAGAGTAGGGCCGGCCATCATGTTAGGGCATTCGAAAAGGAGACCGACCTTTTGATAAAAGAGTAAGAAAGAGTAAGCCAAGCAGAAACGAATCATGCTAGATGTGAAAGATTAGGAGTGGAGATCCATTTGGGGATACAAGGGCCCTAATTAATCTCAAAAGAAAAGAGAGTACTCACGAATGCCACCTGTGTGTAAGGCTTAGCTTCCTGATTCAGCATTTAACTCCTCTTGCCTGTTCATCTTTTCCAAGCACATAAGACAATTGTAGCAAAGATTGGCTAAGCTATAGCATTGGTTCTATTCAAATGCAGGGTATATAGAAAAGGATAGTTCTGGATACTTGGCCTTTCAGCCATATCTTACAAGGTTTTTGCTCTATAGTAGTATGATTGTCAGCATTAGCTTTAGGTACTTTTGTAGGAGAGTCCCATTAGCTTAGGGTTACAAACGTAGTAACATTTTTTCCCTTTTTAAGAAGCTCGAATGAAACGGGCAGACAGTTCTTGATTTCGCCTTCAGATAAGACAAGCAGTGAGCAGCAATCAAGTGGATCCGTCAGTACCACTCGGGAGCACGAATGAGCAGCAAGACAATCCGGCTGGCCCTTCTCTGCACTATCTACACCATCTGGCGACACCGCAATGAGGCTACACTTGTTGGCAACAGATCCACTATCTCTGATGTAGTCTACCGCATTAAACATGCGGTCTACAAAATTCTTTATAGGCTATATCCACCTGATATGATCTCCTTTTGAGATAGCAGGCTTTCCCCCTTAGGCTAGTTATTAGTTTGTTGTTCTATGTTTAACTAGTTTCTAGTGGAGGACTGAATAGCATATTACCAGCCTCTTCCACTGGTAATCTACTATTCCTTATCCTCTCCTAGATCTTGACTACTTAGCCTTCCTTTGGGCCTTGGGTGTATCAGGTTTTGGGCATTCAGATACATTTTCTGGTTGTCGTTCTCTCATCGTAACCATTTCTTGAGGTCGGGGATTGCCCTGCTGGATCATGTAAATATTACTTTTGGTATAATATTTTTTACATTTTACCAAAAAAAAAAAAAGACAAGCAGTGAGAATCTTTTCCTGTAGCTTTTGTCATTTCTGCTTTCAGACATCAAGCTATTAGTACAAATACTGGCATTAGCAGCTTAAGTATCGGCATTCGCCTTTTCAGCTGCTAGGTAAGTGGTACCTTCTGAGTCTGGAGGAGCAAGCAAAGTCCTGTAAGACGTAATGCTAAAGGTTGCAAGCACAAGTGATTACTTTGTTTGAAGAAGAGGTTCGAGAACTCAACTGACTCGAATATCTCTTTGCTTTCGGGATGCCAGCTGCTTCAGTAAGCTTGGTAAGCTTGACAATAAAATGCTCTTTAGCTGATAGAATCATGGCAGAGATTAGACTCCAATAGCCCTCTTACTAAGTCTCACAAGTGGAATCGACAGATGGCCACCAATCCCAGATGTCCAATTTCTAAGTAAGGGAAAATGTTGCTGATATAAACATTTTTTGATGCCTTAAGCCATCCCTGTAGCTTAGTGGGAGAGCAGGTCAAATATTTTCTGACTAGTCATAGGTTCGAATCCTACTTGAATAGATGTGTAAAGGTGGCAAACTAGCCCTGAAATTGACTTTAGGTTAAAGAAAGAAACGTAGCATCGTGATACCTTTTTATGCACACAAGTTCCAATTTTCCTTTAATGCAAGGAAAGGGAGTTACAGTTACAATCAATTCAAAGACGAGCAAGGATCATGGAACCGGCCTAACTTTTGTATGACTATACCGCCAACCCGTGTGGCCATAAGCAGAATCAGTAGTTTGTTGAATAATCCCTTTATCATTATCGAAAGTTCTAGTAAAATCTTTTTTTTGAGACAAATGGAACTGGAGGTGATCAAAAATCCCCTCCTACGAGGGAAAGAACTAAAAGCGGTAAAGATTGTCAAAACTTTGAATGGGACCATTAGTTTCTGTGATATGATTGAAAAAGCCTAAAGGATGGCGAGACACCAATTGCTAAAATCGCCAGAGAAAGGGCATATCATTAAAAAAGGAAGACCAAGACCAAGAGTTCGAATGAGAGAAAGGCGGATTGGCGATATAGGAGAAATCTCTAGAAGTATAACTTGACGAGCACATTTTTTCACAGAACTTATGAACCTAGTGTTTCCTTGTTTATACGTCAAGTGCTCCATATGGCGGGCTTCAAAAATGCTGAAACTCATTCAAGCATTAAACCAGCTTGTAACTAGTTAGATAAGGAAGAACTAATAGAAGTTTTAAGTGTTGCTAGCCAAGATACAGGAGAAAGAAGTACAGGTAGAGAAATAGGAACAAAAGGAGAGAAAAATGAGAGACCCAAAGAAATGTAATGGTCAGCGCCCGAAGAAAAATCGTAAGAACTATTGCAATATGGATCAGAGGCTTTGTACTGTAGATAGAAATGGGCATTTCTCCTTCACTATTTCTGATATTATAGGCAAACTGATTTGGTTTAAGATTTCGCTAACCCTTATGCTTGCTTTAATTAGTCTTAAACAAAAGGGAGATCGATTCCTTTTCCTTGAGTACTATACTGAATTTCCTCTGCAGTCCTAGATTTTGGCATTTTTCCCTCGATGAAATGACCCTAGCCTCATTCGGGAGACGGAAGGTTGAGATACTTTACCTCCTGTCCCTCACAGCTGAGTCAATAGCTGCGTATTCTTCCATCATAGAGATAGGTGATGATATGCCTTTCATTGAACTTGTTTGCACTCACTTCGATAGTTGTGATTCTGCTTTCACTAGAGGAAGGGATATGATTAACAAGTGCAGGAGATAGATGGCTAGCTTGGGCATAAAAGGATAGCTATTCAAAACATCTCACAAGAAAGGAATAGGATCTAGGACTTGAAGGCTTTGCTCTGAGAGCTTAGGGGCTGAGTAAGGTGACCGTTCGCTCCTAGCTCTCAGACTAGGGATCAATCTTTCTATAGAAGGATGAGTGATAAAGATGGAATTATAGTCTCTTTTTCACATTCTTCAATCTATGAAATCAGAGTGAAATTCCTAGCTAACTGTGAATAGAGTGCAGAGTTACTAGGAGGAGGAAGAGGTTCTATTCCATCATGACCATAGTCCCATTTGTTCAGTAAAGGCGGGCAGTAATCTGTATTCAAGTTGGAGGAACTACATCAACAAAGTGGGATTTTTGTCCTAAAATATTCATACTCAATTTATGCCACTACTTCGATGCCCCCATCTCCTTTGAAAAAGAGTCCCTCTTCTGAAAAAGTTGTAGCAGTAAGAAAGGCAAAATACTACTACATTGCCCATCATTTGCCCTTCTGAAGATGTCTTCTATATTATTTTCTTATACTAAAATCCTTCCCTCAGAAATAGGATCTTCATGGTGACTTGCTACGCGATATCCTTTAGGACTTCCTCAACTCTAGGTTGCCTTTGGAACCAATTCCATTAAGCCTAGTGACATCAATCACCTTAGTTCAAGCACAAGGGAATTGATTAAAGAACCAAACACCTTTCCAATACCGATAGCAGCTCCTGGTCTTAGTTCTCATTGACCATTTTTTTATTTTTTGCTTGTAAACTCAACCTTTCAGTCGAGCTTGATTACATCGACCCTCTATCGAAGATGATCCTTAGCCAATAACCCTCTTTCGAAAAATGGCAACAAATAACTATAGTTATTGGCTTCTATTCCATCATTTCCACTATCTGAGGATAATCATTTCCATTATATGAGCTTGTAAGGCCCATTGAAGTCCCTGAAAAATGGGAAAGGGCTATAAGTAGGTCATTTGCTATCGCTATAAAGGCTACTTGCCCTTATATGGCTTGGCTTCACTATCGCTCCTTGGTCGGCCTAAAAAGGAGTCTTCCTACCATACACATACAATCATACAAGAATGCTTATTATCTACTGCTAGAAGCTTCACCAGAAGTGACTAGTCGGTTCCCTTCTTCCCTTCCTCTCCCCTATGAGAGACCTGATCTTCGACCACCCTGTGCTTTTTTTTGCATATTAGTAATGTTTATGGAGGGGTCCTTTATAATCTTAGTAAGAAAGGGTCCTATTTATATAATAGTAGTTGTATAGTTGTTGCGTGATCGATCAAATGCAGGGCATTGATCTAAACTTAGGCTATGGTATGTAAGGTTGGCCAGACACATTTTCGATCCCCAGAGGTTGCCGTATAGCACATAGACAGACCCTAATAGAGTCCCATGAGAGGATCCTTTTTTTCAGGTCATGGTTCTTTAGCCGACAATTAGACAAAGTTTCTACCAACTTGGGCAAGGGGATTCAAAGATTTCAACAAATCAAAGTCTAGTTGACCTACTAGCTTTAAAGACTCGAGTTAGGGTCTTGGCTTCATAGAATTTTGTTAAAAGCCTATCTCCTAGTACACCGAAGGATCTCTATTGCCACTTGCTTTTTGCATTCCCACCTAAGCACTTTGCGAGCTACACTGGCACTCAATTTGAGTCGGCAGCCTTAAGACAGTCACGAAACACCAAAGCCAATCCCACCGGAACCCATGTATTCAATTAGAAAAAACCTTCCTTGTTTGCTACTCCAATCACTTCCTAGTACCAAAAGGAAACAAGGGTTAGAAAGTGACTTGTTCATTTATGAAATTAGAACCTTACTTTAGGGGGCGACTGAAAGGTCGATATACCAAGATGGAATTCAAAATTTGGCTTACAAGCTTAGCTCAGTAAAGTAATAGGATAAGAAAAGAAGATGATAGACATAACCTAACCTGAGACTTTCTGCAATTTTGTCAAAAGGGGAGGACGATGGATAACGCTTGGTAAGTGAAACTGGGACATCAGCATAATATCGCTTTCAATCTCATCCTAGCTATGCCAAAAAGACACGGTTTTTAACAAGTAACACGATGTCAACCTTCGTTGAAAGATAATTGAGGCCCAAATCATGCTAACAAGTTATTCGATTTAAATTTCCTCATATGAAGGAAACCAGGATGTAAGACAAAATAACATCTCGCATATATTGCATATATAAAAGATGGCCTTCGATCAGGACATTGAAAAAAAAGGATTTTATAATAAAAATAAAGATAGAATCTATTGATCACGACAACCTACTTCATAAGTAATTTGGCCATCTCTATCTATTCTACTCTCTGAAAAAGCCTTATTTATAAAAAAAGAAAGAATTGTGCAGTTTGGAAAGGTATCTTAGTCTATTTGTTGTAACACAATCCCTGATGAGACCAATCACATTTTGAGATCAAGCTTTTTCATTCTCTTTCCTCGTTGATTCTAATTCTGGTGAGGTGCCCGATTGAAATCATCGTACAGTAGAGGCAGGGGGTGATTTTACTTGGCATCAGTACAAGTATTCTCTTTATACTCGACCAAGTTCTTTCTAATTGTATCCCGAATCCTAGCATTTCTTTTTCTTCCACTTGAATATCTCGTGTAAGACTCAAGTGCTAGTGAACCACCACAGAAATAAATAGAAGACGATCATAGTATAAAGTAGTACAAAAGGGATAGGACTCCTTAATTTTCCTTCTTCTAGGGTCTTGATTAATGTGGTAATTTGTTGGGTGTCCACTGGTGATTCTTATAGTTCCGCTTTTTACTCTAAAAATGGAAGACTTGTAAAAAATTGCCGTTGATTGTTCCGGAAAGACATGGGAGTTGTTGGGCGTAACATTCTTTTTCTTCTCTTACGAGATTTCTAGTTAGGACGAAGACCCTTAAGGCCTTCTAACCTTTCTTTTCTACATGTTTAAAAGGATGAAGTAGGCAAAGCCAATTCTAGGTGGGGTCTTTAAAAGCCTTATTTAAGTATGAGACTGAAGAAGTCTGGCATCAGTTGGTGTGAATAACTCTAGCCCAAAGGTTAGCTAATCTGACTTCCATTCTTTTTTAGGGACAGAACTGACCCGGGGCGAGATTCCCTTCTTTTCTGGATCTTGACTTGGGGAAGAAACTATCCTTAGTCCTCTACTCCCTTCGACCAAGTCCTTTTCTTTGGCACAGTATGGAGATTAGGCTCACTTCTGACTTATAACCCTATTTTCAAAGGCCTGAACAACCGAAAATGACCTAGTGGGAATCTACTCGAACTTATAGGAAGGTAGGATGGATAAAGACATGAAGGCCTATAATAAGAGCCATATATTATGTTCAGAAAGATTCTCGGTGCATAAAGTGAAAGATTAGACCTTGCTTTTTGCTCTAATAGTAAACACAGGAAGAAGCTGGTTGAGTCGAAAGATGTAGTTCAAGCTGGGTAATGACCAAGGGTGGCCAAGGTCGTGAACGTAAAGTAGGGCAAGGCTTTCATCCCCAGAGGTGCTACATTTAGAGAATAAACTAATTACCATTCAATTAGAAAGATTAAGAAAGAGTAGTAAAGTAAGCAATCAGCTACAGGTAATTAGATATGGAAATTCCAGGGTGATAAGAAGCTGAAAGTTGTAGAAGATGGAATTCTTTGTTGAACCAGGTCTTGTGTGCCAGTAAGGCTCAAAAAGGGAAAACAAAGGGTAAAGTAAAGTAAATGGTTCTTTGAGTGGTCTTTCTTATTGAATGAAAGTTTAGGCAATTCAATTATAGATGCACAGGCTATTGCTATTCCAGAAGGCTCTCCATTCATTTTTAGCTCATATTAAGATTTATATTAATTGGCTTAGATATGAGGCCAATATAGGAAACAAGAAAAGAAAAAGCATATGTTGAAGCATCTAAATAACATAGGCACTTATCAAGGGTTCAGAAACCTTTCGACTAGCAAAGAGACTTTTCTACATGCATATGAAACTAAGCTTTCAATTTATCTGATCTTTATGCTTTTATAAGTGGAGGCTTTCTATTGCTTGATGTTAGGGGACCTACCCTTGCTACTATAGAGTCGGAACCTATTTTTAGGGGTCGTCCAAAGGCCAAAATCTTCTATGAAATAGGTCATATATGATATAGATGAGACTCATTTCCATCTATCTTCCACCTACTTTCCAGTTAGTTCCTATTCAATGATTTCATTAGAAGGTCAATTAGCCCATATGAAAAGTTAGCCTCAAAAGCTAGCGAAAGCAAGCTAGCTAGGGAAGTGGGGTTAGCATTAGTACGGTAGCGGTATATTGATCCGGTACGTACAGATGGATCAATTACAAGATTTTTCGTTCTACAAAAGGAGACAAAAGAAAGGCTTCGGTGTCACATTAGGAAAGGAATTCAATGATTTTGAAGCCTAATAATAAGATAGGTTCGGCTGAACAATCCAAGCATGCAACATCAGATAGGTAGGCCCACTCATCAACATTGGGAAAAAGTGCTCACGGCTTTCCTCTCGTATTTTTGGAAAAGAATGTGCATTCCTTTCTGGGAGGCCTAATTGCTTGCTGAAATAAAGTAATTCAACTTGTGGCCTAGGGCCAAATCCCTTCAATAGATAAATGGGCTACTAAAGACATAAAGGTTCTACTTCCAGAAACTCTTGTTTCGGTTGATGCATCTCGAGCACATATTTCAACTATCGATCTTTGATCTCCAGTTCCTTCCTTTCACGGATCAAGAAGTGATAGGTGGGTTGATCTCAAGCTTCTTAGAGAGTTGTAGATTTGTAAGATTATGATAGAGTCCCAGATTGTTTTTTGCACCGATGACATATCACACTCTTCTAGGGAGACCATGGATTTATAAATACCAAGCGGTCCCATTGATATACCAACAATGTATTAAAGGTAGAATCAAAGGAAAAGAGGTACTCATACCTGTGGTGACCTTCTAAAGATCTTAAATCCATTTTTCTGACGCTATCCATTATTTGGAGTTTGTCAAGGATGGAGAGCTTACCTTGGGAACAATAAGAGCTAATAAAGAAAAAGAAGCACCTTTTTCAAACACCATTGCCCTTTTCAGTCAACAGAAAAATGGAAGGGTTCTTTCTTTTTGAAACTATGCTCACTATGCCCCTTAAAAAAAGGGAAAATTTACCCTAAACAGATCCACTAACCCCATAGCTTCCTTTGGTCGCCTCAAACTTTACAAAATCAGCCTTCCTATACTACTTTTCTTTATTATCCTAGTTCGTTCTCCCTGACGAGACAAAAGAGAAAGTCAAGCACTACTTAAATGAAATATAGCAATCAGTTCCTTGCCTTGGTCAGTTTTTAGTCAAGAAAGATGATTACCGCTTCATGTGGACAAACAATCCTAAGATTAGGAATTAAATCACTAGGTATGTTTATGATTCTGTACATCTTCTTATATAATGGTTTAGAAAGATTCAAGTTAGAATAAGAGTGGGAGTTGATTCATCTCCAGACCCTAAGAACTAAGGTTAGCTGTTCTGTAAATGAATGAAAAATAGGGATAATCGAGAAAAGCTTCTTATTCCTAACATTGGTAAAAAATCTTAGCTATGCAAAAGACCACTCGATTAGCTGGACCTCTTCAGAGCATAAAAAGAAAGTCTTATGTAAGGTGTGTAGCCTTGCTAAATTCTTTTTTAGGTATTTAGTGTCTGGTCCGATAGGATCAAACTACCTTAGAATCCACTATTAGCGTTTAGCTTGGCACTAGTTAGAGTATCTACCACCCATAGGATAGATTTATTTAGTGGGCAGCTATTGTTTAGCGATTGCGCATAGCCCTTTGTCTTCAAAAAGATGTTTGCTGTGCAAATACAGACCTTATCCCACACAAGGTAAACCCAGATGTACAAAAATTGGATTGTTCACACTTATTGGCTTTCCAACGAAAGAGACTTGACCGATAACAAAATTAGAGAAAGGGACAGGACTTCTATGAGCTCTCCAAAACTGGCAAACAGTATGGCTTGTCTTTACCCCTGCTCTGCCTTAGCTTTCCTTTCTGGATTGGACTTAATTTATTGTCAGAATCTGGTGATTGACCTTCTTTTCACTTTTGGAAATACCTAGCGATTGTTAGAAAGGCTTTGTTGTTGTAAGTGAGCTACTTTTGATTTCACTGGGCCTGAGACTGGCCACCATTATTAGAGTTTTAGAACCTGAGCATGTCTTACATTACACATGTCCATCCCTAAGATATGCCCTACTAATAGGATTTGACTTGGCTTGAGGGTTCGCTTTAACTGGCTGATGGTCATATAACTTGTCAAAACTCTAAACAACAGGTGGTATGTACTTTAGATGTTCATGTTCAACTACCATTTCATCTACTCCAACTCTGCCTATGGTCTCCTTTCTCTTCACTCTAGATTGAATGAATATCCAAAGACCTATGTAATTTCACTCGATAACAAAAGAGTGGATCTGTTACTTAATAGCAGATAAGCGACTCACCCGATATGTGATTTGTCTGGTTCCCCTAATTATCACTTCAATTATTGTATAGTAAGAAGGAAAACAAAACTGATTAGCATAGACGCACATCGATTATTAACAGTGGATAGGCAAAGCATATATATGACATAGTTGAGGTAGTTCTAATACCGACGACAAGTCCAACCATTATGGCAGTATGGTGTGGATCATCCTTGATATGTTGTGCTCCTGTGGAAGATCATTATTCAAAGATAGAAAAAATCCAGATGTGTCGTGGCCAAAGATAAAGCACTGTTCTCTTAACTACTACTGCCAGAATGTTGGCTCCACTGAGTTCTTTCCCGTCCATATTGGAAAGTCATTGTAGTTTCGAGCCCTGCTAACAAATCTCTGTCTTTTGCTCCTGGGAAGAGAGTGGATACTAGTCCACATATTCTTGAGAAGTTATCCTTTGAGATGTTGATTCTGGTTCTAAAGGGCTCTCTATTCCTTGACCTGACTCAATGAATGCATGAATTTTGGGTCAGTAAGCCGACCGATGACGTAAGAACCTTTCCCAAGCTTGATCTGGTTTAGTATCAAGAGGATGATTTAGATATGGGTCTTTGCAACCAGCATTTCCATGATATCATTATGATCAATCTTGATCGCATGAGACTAAAGAATTAGGTAGAGGATTCCCCGATGACGATTAGAAGGATTTGAATGAGAAAATTTAGCTTAAGCGAGTGACGTGAACCCAGGAATGAGCTTAATGAGTATGAAAGAGGAAGAGTTCATAGGCACATTCCATCAAACTTTCCATGATTCTTTGACAGATATAGTTCTTACTACTGCTTTTCTTTCTTTATATAAAGAATATGGCCTTTTTCTATGACTACGGTTGATCCTACAATCATTTCATCCTTTGGAAGTGGATTATTAGGTTGAGTGCGTTCGAAGCCTAAAGAGAGGAACGAAGCAGACTGGACCGGATGGGAGAGGAAGAAGAAGTAGATGAGTACGATTCATACAGTTATATCGTATCTTTATCTCTAAGAGAAGTAGCTAGATCGATTCCTAGACCGCTAATGCCCCTACTTCCAACCGCTAATGCCCCTAGCGAACTCAAATGTAGAAGCCCAACTTCCTCACAGACATATTACGTATAGGTCTAACCACCTTTTCGTTATCAGTCTGAGCTATCGGCAAAAGCTAACCACTGGATGAAAGGTTGAGTATGGTTTGCTCGGGGCTAGGTGATATCAGTCTTAACCTCTGGAAAGCACCTAGATCCATCATTAAGCCTTAGATTCAAAGGGAATGGATTACTAACTTGATAGAGTGAGGAGAGTTGACTAGATTGACTTGAACAAGTCAAGTTCTTTCTTACTTATTAAGAAGGGAAGCTTGGTACGAAACTTGGAATTGGATAGAATTGTGAATATTTGTAATCTTGAAGACCGTTTGACGAAAATGATCTCAACCGTTGATACGACCCAAGAGTCAGACTTTGCTATGGGATGAAGGAAAGCCTTAAGAAGATTTAGATAGGGAACCTCGACTTAGTTTCGAAGTCAATGCAGCGTCAGTATTGGGCACACAACCCTGTCACCTAGGAAGGAAAACTACAACTAATCTAGCTCCTCTTACAATGAAAGGCTATAGAAGCACCTTAATTGTCAGCACAGCCTAGCATAGGATACTAAAAATAGGCCTATTGGGATAGATTGAGCTATGATCTTTCTTCCACTAAAATCGTTTGCTTTGTGCCTAATTCGTGTGAAGGGAGGGCACCATAACTCATCCTGAGTGCGCAGTAGCAGCTTTCTTTGCCTGACTTCACTCGTAGTATGGAAGATTGAATTCGTCAATTTTCTCCTTTGATATAACCAACCTCACAGATCCTACTAAATCTTTTACACCAATATATTTGACTCTCTCAACAAATTCATCATATTAAAAGACTAGAAAAGATTTTCAAAGTGAGAGAAGGATGGAAGGCGCACTACAACTAACATAACAGCTAGCTGAAAAAAAAAGGTTAGCTAGCTAGGCTAGTACGCAATGGCTTTCTCTAATAATAAGTTAAGATTCATAGCTTCAACCTATATAAGGTGTTGCTTGCTTTCTCTCAGTCACTAGTGGCTTATATAGTGATCAGCATTGCTACTGCGCCTCCTAAAAACTACTTAAGAATCCAAAGCTGACCTTTGGATGTTGTCATGACGCTTTGGTTACGAGGGTCATGATGTTCTGAGTTTATCGATGAATTCAATTGGCGAAAGTTCCTCAAACTCAATCAATATCGACAACATGTCATGATCGGTTAGGTTTAGTTTATTTTGTCAGAAAATCAAGTAGGTTTTGGGGATTTATTGATGAGTACACCCCTGGTGCTGGTAAGGTTGGGACCGTGGTCATCTATCTCCAGTTTGCTGGCTAATAAGATGAAGATCTCTGAGATTGACCAGACAAGTGCCTTGGTTTGACTATTCCTTTCTATTGAAAAGGAGTCAGCGATCTACATTAGTCACCTTGTTCTAGGCTTCGTTAGATGACACAACTTTCTCATTCAAATATAGGTCAGCTGTACTTGTGATGGTTCCAAGGGATGCAATATGATACCACTTAGGTCTACGTTGCCACGATATTGTTCTATGGAAGTAGGTAGGAGAAGTTTGCTTGGTATTTTTTTGCTTATAGGGGACTTTGATAATGCATATTTAGTCATATCGGCATGGTCCCACTAATTTGTTTTCGATCAAAGCATCAAGCAACGCAACCCGGTTCGTTCTACTTGACTAAGCCCTGTGCTCGTCCAAGGAGGGAGTTTGCTTTACCTAACTCCCTTTCTGATAACAAGACAAAAACCCCTAACCGGACATTCATCAGTTTCGAATGAAGAATGAAGATTACCCTACCCCAGAAAGCACTTACTCCTATTAAAAGGAAAAGCATGACTTTACTAATAATCCAATTCCTATTACAAGTATTAGTAAAGCCTAAAATTGCTTTACTAATATCATAGGGCCTTGATTCTTGCTTTCTTCACATCGCATGCATTTGCGCATTAACACATTAATAGAATACACATATATAAATGCTTTCCTCAAGTTTTCAATAAGGGGAACCCTATCTATATTTATAGTAATAGTAGGAATAGCAGACCATATCTGCTTTTGTGCCATGATAATTTCACTCGAATTATGGTGACCTACACATATTAGTACAATATACTGTGGTCCTCGGCTAGAACCATACGTATAAGTTTCCCTGCACGTGGCTCACCCATGCTTTGTGATGCATTACTAGTGACTCAGCATAGGAGAGAAGGAGGCTAAACTGCACATTTTCATGTTCAGAACATTGTCTGAGTGAGGAGGAAGCGCCTATCAAGCAAAGCTTTCTTGAAAAACTGAAGCTATTTCTTTTCGAAGCCCGCCTTTGATTTAGGTGTTGGCGCAAGCCCCAGGAATTGAAGTCTAGGTTTGCTCCTAGCCCCATTTCGGATGACATCCTGCTCACGAGGGAGTGGAGTCCTGGAGCAAACTACTCATTGCTGTGTTGCCCCAAAAAAAGGATTGGTGAAGAACATGATATTATTTTGAGGGAGGGAAAGTGTCTTTGACAAGCTGCTTTTGAGGAGAGGCGACTGGACTGGAGTGCTTTCATCAAGTAATGCTATGGGCGGAGCAATGAATTTGGCTTGATTTGGCCTCGCCTAGTTAGGAAGAGATTCACATAGAGACTACTGTTATCCGGGAATCTCTTTAAATGTTAGCTAGAGGGGGTGAGGTTTTCTATGGTAGTCCCATTACGACCTCTGACCGTCCGTCCTATCTCATCTTGATTTGGCTATACTTTATGTAGCCAGCCATGTTAGCTTTATATGAGAGCCTTTTCTAACCTTTAGGAAAAAGGCACTCATTAGTAAGCTCGATCCCTTGATTTCCTATTCAGCTTTGAAGACAATAGGGCCCATTCAAGCGTTTGTCTACACTTATTTAGCTGTCACGCATGACCCGACCCAATAGGAACGATTTTAATGCCTCTCTCCAGATAAAAAACAAAACATGCCATCACCTATAGCCCTTAATTCTGTCGGGTACTTCCATGAAGTGAAAATGGGTGGCATCGTCGTATGCTCAACATTTGTTTCCCTGATTTATACCTTGGAGTACTCCTATGGCTAATCTGTCACCTAACCTCTTTAAACAACCTAAAGGCTTGATCCTATTTGGAGTTGGAGAATGGGCCTTATGCCACAGCTCATCAGTTATTGTTCGAGTTTAGATAAGGATTCGGACTGTCACCTCTCTGAAAGCATGTTTTTTACCTCCCTCCTTGGAACTCATTCATTCATTAGGTGATCCCTTGCTCTCACGTTTGAGTGTTTGCTTGTCGTTTAGGCCAGTGAGTGAGATTTCTGATCACTGCAGTCACTTCCAGGGTTCTTCACACTTGGATAGTACTAAGATCTTTGTGCCCTAGCCCTTTTTTAGATAAAGCTGCCCAGCCAAAGTCTGCCCTATGACCTAAAACTCAAATCAAAATAAACCTTGCGACAAAACATGGACAGTCCCTATGCAATAATTCTCTCCATTTTGGGTTGGGTTAGGGGAACATTTGAGCAATTAGCTTTGTAGATCCAAATGCACTTAGGAGGCACACAGTCAGAATAAGATCAATAGAGACTTTATAAGAGACCATTTGAGCTGTAGATCATAATGCTCCTAGAAAGGCATATTTTGAATATAGAGGAGTGAAAGTTCCCAACAATGAACGAGTTGATCATACCCTTTTATGAACCATGGGAGCACGTCCTCTGTCACCCCCCATCGTGCTTATGGCTCTATACCCCAACTTGCTCTGGTTTTTATTCCTCCTTTTCCTTAGTAAGTGGACCGTGGGAGCATGGGGTGATATCCATTTTTAATTGATAGAAAATCTCTATTTTTTCTCTCCTGACCAACAAAAAGTCATAATAAAAAAAGTTACGATTTTCTCGTCGGATACATCTTTATCTGAGGAGCCAGTCGATGAAGCCTCCGGACCAGATAAAGATGTGCAGTAGTTTCTATGTCAAAGCTGAGCCACTAGTGGAGTGTCAAAGGACACCTATTATATGACTGGATTAGTAACTAGTGAAATACCAAAAAAACTATATCCAATTCCAGTAAACTATTGAAGTTATCAGTGTGAATGATAAGACAAGAACGAAGGGCTTTCAGTAGACTGATTTCATTTCTGAATTTGCTTGCGACATGTTCTAGCACTAGCATGAGTTCGTTGACCATGTAAGGGCAATCCATCTTGATGACGAATTCTATGATAAGAATCAATCGAAATTCATCATTCGATGTCTGATCACTCTCTCCTCGCCTATTCCCAATGAACAACTTGATCTTGACCTATCATTTGTGAAATTGGGTCAATCTGATACTTAGTTAACTTTTTTATCTTTATGTTCCCATTGATACATAATCGATAACAAACCTAAATGGCGGTCCAATCCATCCATTTTTGTTAAGGAAATTCGGACTTGTTCATTGTCAACTAATCTAGCTCCTGAAATAGACGACATTCTTGATCCTTCCTTTGATTTTACTAGTCTTTTCAGCTGGAATCATAAATGCTTGTTTCCTATCTAATGATCTTTTCTATAGGTCGAAGTTTAGACAACTCAAAATGGAAATTATTCAGTTTTCTACAAAAAGTTAAGGTGAGAAGGTCTTTTAGGGCCGCTGTGTTCCATGACTCGTAATTGAAGTGGTCTCGTGCGATCTCATGCGCGGGCATCATTAAGTAGCGGCTACCTGCTTTTAAAGAATCACTCACAGAAGCCCCCTTGACTCTCCTCCTATAACTATTAAAAAAAAAGCTTTCTACCGGCTCTGTTTTTTATTTGTTCTACCTAGCTCCCTGAAAACAACGTTCGACTCTCATGTGTTAAGATAAGCTAGTGTTCCTTCTGAGCCAGGATCCCATTCTTCTTTTTAGTATGAATGGATTCTACTATTCTATGTGGTAGAGTCAATAGAATAAAGTTCCTTGTCTATAACTCCAGAATAGATTCTTTCCTCGAGGTGCTAGAGTGCCTTTTTGTAAAACAATGGCTAACCGTTCTTTGCTCATATAAGCTTTGATGAACTTGTAAGAGTCTTCCTTCTCATAAAATCATTTTCGCTGCATAATAGAATGTTTTATTACACGGTCACACTGTTTTGTTTGTTATATATATTATGTTGGGTGCTCTTTCCTTGCTTTTGTTTGTTAACTATTTTATTTTGACTTTTTTTGTCATGGCTTTCGCGAAAGCACTAATCTTCTTCACTCATATCTTTGGATGGGAAAATATTTTTCAGCTTATTAAGGAAGATATAGTAGATTTCTTTGATAGCATGGATCATGCCCTATTATTCATGACATAATTCAATATAGAGGAAGAGAATTAAAACAGTTGAAATATTATATATGCTTTTTTTAAAATAGAAAATATCAAAGATAAGGAAGGCAATTCAACTAGTTCTTCTCTGTAAAAAAAAATCATTCTTATGTAGTCAAACTCAAGTTTTGCCTTTATCGATACCTTTTGATAGATGATATTAAGGCGCTCAAGAAATCTATCTTACTAAAGGCCCTATCTAAACCCTATGTTGCAAAGCTACAGCTGGAATGGTTTTCGAGAGTAAGGGTGGCCCCCTTCTTTCTTAAAGTCAACTTTCTCGCTTGTTGCTTTAGAAAGATTGCAACTAGCGCACTTTACTAATAACATAGAAAAGGCCTTTCTCGTTTGTTTAGAAAAGTTTACCGAGGCTAGAAAATGAAAATATAATAGTGTTGATCTAGTTGAATGGTGGAATCATCTAGGAGGTCGTTAGGAATCGATAGTCATTTTAAAGGCATACGAGTCACAACAAGTTGGGAGGAGGAGAGACCAACGAAAGAGCTACTAGTTGGAAAGAAAAGGACAAGACCCCCTTTCGTACATTTTTTGTAGCACCCCCTTACCACAAGGTACACACCAGGACACCTGGAGGTCGTTCCAGCATATAACCTATGATAAGGGAACGCTACGTTCGAGCACTACATAACTTCACATGGCATCATATCATTATTAATTATAAAGCATCATAATGAAATCACAATAATTGAAAATCCAACATTTTTCGTTATTTCATTTAAAAATCTCAAGGTCTACATTGTATCCTTCAACATTTACTACATGTACATCATTAAACCTAGTACAAAAGTACTACATAATTGAGAGTCTATCTAAGCCATCTAAAAATCCTAACTGATCGACCATTGAGTCATGACTCCACCTGCCAAAACACTATCCACACAGCAGGTAGAGCCTCTTAGTAGCTAAAATTGTCTCTCAGTCCTGAAAAGTCAACATTGCAATTTTGGTGAGTTTTGCGAACTCAATGAGGTAACCATCATCGATCATTCACTCAATTAATGCATCACATTATATCACATAATGTATAAATCACAGCCTTTCACATTTCACACATCACATTCAATACAATTTAATCTTTCAATTATGCATATGCAGTGCACATGAGACTCACATTCTTTCTTATTGTTGTGACCGAGTGCCTATGATAGAATTATACAAGTATTGCCTCATAGGGCTCAATCAGATAGAATCACGGAGCATAGCTCTACGTGCCAAATCAGAATTAGAAAATCATGGAGCAAAGCTCTATGTGGAAGCGCTTCATAAGGGCAACTCGAGTCACAACGCCTTTATCTGAGCATGCACTTTATGAAATGCAATAGTTTCTGGATACCTCATATATCACAATCTTATAAGAATGTTCAAATAGAGTTCAGAGTCATCGGACCTAAGTCCGGCATTCAACTGACGTTGAGAATCAAATGACAATTTCATATCATATACACATTTATTTCATCTCATTCACATACAATTAGCACTTCAATATCTCAATCCAATAACAAAGTCATCAAACCTCCATGTCTGAAATCAACATTCAAGCCACATTCATACAAACATTTTCAACAGAATTTAATCAACCAGAAATTAAGTAAGATCGTCTAGGTTACTCACAAGTTACTCCTAATGCTACTGCTTGGAAGTGCCAGCAACGTCAGGAAGTTTACGTCCCAACTGTTCCTCTATGACCAATAATGCACACATATATCACATTTTGCACAATTATCATTGTTTAACAATGC